>PVJC01001610.1:37987-90831 GCA_004026665.1 Murina feae | reverse complement strand
TTCCCCACTCTAGAATCAGGAAGAAGAACATGCCCTGGTGCTAGGCCCAGTGTTCCAGGATTACCAGATTCTGCCTGTGAAGACACTTGATTATTATGGTGTTTTAGAAAACTAAGCAGATTTTAATTCTTTAATAGGATTCTTCAACAAGCAGATGGGTAAATCCCTGAGCCCAATTATGTGTGGGTTGAAATTTTGAACACAAAAACTCCTATATACTTGACCAGTAGGCCACAGGCCTGAATTTGAGCATAAAACAAAATAAACAGAGATTGGCCATTCAAAGAAACCATTCCCGGTCTTAACATAGGCTTTTACGCCTCTTAGTAAAAACCGGCATTTCACAGCAGGCTAGCTGACTTGAATTAGACAATTCTATTTTGTTTGCTTCATTTGGAGAAAATACATGAAAATAATTCAAAATCACAGACGTAATTTTGGAAATTCCTTTGTGTGTTAACAAGTATTTTTAAAGTTTTGCTTTTATATGAATAAAATAGACTGCGGTGCTGTCTTCCAGAGGTTAGCAGTAACTTCTTTGTTTTTCAGACACTGCGTTGGCCAACGGTCATGCCACAGACTATTTATTTGTTGGAAATATTGTTTACACGGTAAGTTTATTTCTCTGTGTACTGAGCCATTCTTAAATAGCACAGGCGTGGATTCTGCTTCTCAAAACCCTTTCTATAAAGCTGTTCTCATCATCGTTTATTTCAGGTCATTAAACTATATATTTTAGAGTTCTTAAAGCTCAGAATGGTTGTGAAATGCTGACCTCATTTTCTGGTGAAGATTGAGCAGGATCACGGTTTCTGGACAATGATGAACAGATTTCTATTCTTTAAATGACTGTTCCAAGTCTACCTATGTGGTGGGGTGGGGAGTGAAGGGAGGGAGGGACACTGAAGAAGGTGATTTCTCCCAATTCTTCCAAGTTAAATAAAGAGCAAAATTAACTTGTGAGAAGACAACCACTAAAATGAGGGCTTTTCTTGAAGTAAATCTGTCTGTTTTCCCTAAAACTAACCCCTAGAGCATTAGCACTCGAGATGGCACTTGCCCGATGCAGCTGCCTTGGAGGAACTGCCTCCGAGAGGGTACTTGGGATGCCTCCTGGAAAGTAATTAACTCACGAAGGATAATACCATTTCCCAAATGCCTCTTTCTTTCACAGTATGTTGTTGTCACTGTTTGTCTGAAAGCTGGTTTGGAGACTACATCTTGGACTAAGGTAAGTTTTCTCTAGAATTATTTCTCTATTTACTCTAGATATTTTCCCTGGTATGAAACTCTTTTTCTTTTTTTTTTTTTTAAATGTATTTTATTGATTTTTTTACAGAGAGGAAGGGAGAGGAATAGAGAGTTAGAAACATCGATGAGAGAGAAACATCCATCAGCTGCCTCCTGCACACCCCCTACCGGGGATGTGCTCGCAACCAAGGTACATGCCCCTGACTGGAATCGAACCTGGGACCTTTCAGTCCGCAGGCCGACGCTCTATCCACTGAGCCAAACCGGTCAGGGCTGAAACTCTTTTTAAGCCTTGGAAAAACAGTAAGCAATGTCCAACTGTCTTATTTTATTTTGCATGTAAAAATGTGGTTTGATCTTTATCAGGACAAATTTGCAATCCATAGTTTTCTGATGATTCATTTGCTTGGCACTTAATACAGCTCTAAGCTATTAACAGTAATCTCATTTCAAATGTATATGCACATTGTAAAAAATTACATATATACAAAATACAGGCCTAAAAGGAGAATTCTTAATTTCTATAACTTTACCACCAAGAGATATATGACCACTTTGCTAGATGACTTTCTAAACTTTGTTCTATGTGTTTTTAAAAGATAATGCATTATAGAACATAGAGCTTGGTCATCTTTTTCACTTAAAAATACGTTACAGCCCTAACTGGTTTGGCTCAATGGATAGTGCGTCAGTCTGTGGACTCAAGGGTCCCAAGTTTGATTCCAGTCAAGGGCATGTACCTTGGTTGCGGGCACATCCCCAGTGGGAGGTATGCGGGAGGGTAGCTGATCGATGTTTCTCTCTCATCAATGTTTCTAACTCTCTATCACTCTCCCTTCCTCTCTAAAAAATCAATAAAATGTATTAAAAAATACATTACAAACATTTTCCATCCCTTGGGGTATACTTCTATAAAATCATTGTTCATTATTAGAGTATTAAATCTTACCAATTGCCCATCACTTATTTAATTAGAAATTTTGTTTATTTCCAATGTTTGGAGATTATACCATTAGTTTCATGATTGTCTGTCACTGCTATTTAAATTCTGTGCTGAGACAATGGGGAATGAGTGGGAGATTAATGTCAAAACAGGGAATCTCTTAAGAAACAATGGCAATTAATCCAGGTAAGAGAGGATAGTGGTTTAGCCTGAGACTTTAAAGGAGGGGGTAGTAAGAAGTATTTATTGGGGTGACATTGGTTCACAAAATCATACAGGTTTCAAATGTGTGACTCAACAGAACATGATCTGCATACTGCACCATGCACCCACTGCCCCAAGCACAGTCTCTGTTCCCACTTATTCCCCCTTTATCCTCCTGCACCTACCCTCACCACCTCCTTTTCCCTCTGGCTATCAACACACTGTTATCTGTGAGTATGTTTCATATATGTTTTTACACCTTCTTTCATCCACTCGCCTACGTACCCCCCCCCACTTCTGATACCTGTCAGTCTGTTCCATGTATCCATTGAGTATCATGATATTAAGAGGACAAATAACAAATAATTCACAACTCAGTAGATGGTTAAAGGGGCGTCACAAGACGTAATGTCCTTTCCAGATTTTTTTAAAAGTTACAGTATTTGGAAAATGAAAAGAACAATGCCTCAAAATGGTAAATAAAAACATATTGTCTGTTCAGTGTTCTGTTATTAAACTAATGAGACCTTGTTTTATATAGCTCCAAATTGGAGCAACAGGTGAGGAATAATATTATGGGTAGATCTAGAGGAAGATCAGCTGTGGTGGCCAAATCACCTTTGTCTTCAGGGTAGTTTGGGGGCACTAGTCATTTGAACTCATTGTTAAACATTTGGAAACAAGGAAATAGGAAGACTGAATTCTCTGATGACTTCAGAGTCATAGGAAGGCTGGCTTGGACAGAGGCTATGCAGCTGGTGGAGTCAGGTGGCTCTCTGTGCCAGTGAGGCGGCCCTGCCTGAGTATGTGTTTTCTTCTGCAGTTCAGTCACCTGGCTGTCTGGGGGAGCATGCTGATCTGGCTGGTGTTTTTTGGCATCTACTCAACCATCTGGCCCACCATTCCTATTGCTCCAGATATGAAAGGACAGGTCAGTGCTACTAACTGTGAGTGGACTTCCTGTGTCTCATGAAACGATCCTTTCCTGTGTGGGGGCTTTGTGTGTCTCATAACAACGGTGAACTTCAGGAGAGCTGGTGTTGCCTCTTGCCATAGAAATGTATCAGGAGGGAAACAAACCAAACCAAAGCACCTAGAAGAGGTTGTCCAGTCCACAGAAATGGCATTTGCAATTTTAACTGTTGTGAAATGATCAACCTAAATCCTCTGACCTACCCAGCATGTCCACATTTCTGTAATGAATTCTGTGTGAATTACACACAATTCCGATGTGTACAATTTATGGCTCTTGGAAAACTAGAGATATTTGGCGTTGCACATAATCCAATGAATGTGTTGATTTTTGTTTTGATGTAAAGTATATATTTATACTCTGATTGATTAGTTAATAATTAGTCACCTGTAGAAGATAAATCTAATATCTCTATTAACCAGATCATTAATTAGTCAGGATATCTCATTGTTCATCTCTTGAACTAAAGAAATTGTGATTGAAGATTTTTACACTTGTTTCCATTTTTTTCCACATATTCTTTTCTTTATATTTTCATTGTCCGTGTTGAAGATTGATCCATCTTACCTAATAATAGACAAACATGTAAATTAACTGTCCCTTCGCTACGCTCACCAGCCAATCAGGAGAGTATGCAAATTAACCTAACAAAGATGGTGGTTAATTTGCATACATAGGCCCGGCCGGAGCTAACCGGGTGCTAGAGGAAAACCGATGTCAGCAGCCAGGGGAAGGGAAGGCCTATTGCACAAATCTCTTCATGCAACGGACCTCTGGTCAATAATAACAGACTTAATCTTAGGATCCCACCATATGGGGTCTGGAGAGAAGCTTGACAATCCCAGGTTCTAAATCTCCTCCAGGGCCACAGCCAGAGCCAGCACTCCTACCTCTAATGTATTCCCTGGGTCCTTAAGACCCTGAGTTTCTTTCTCGAATAGCCAAAAGCCCACTTCCCACGCCTGTCTGGTTCTATACCCAGATCCAGGCCAGTGTGAACACCCCTGGGCCCAAGGGGCTGCTATTTTCAGAGGGTGTGCACTGAGCCCATTGGGTGTTAACACTGGTGTGCACACACATTCGCATGAGGATGCTGGTGCTGTAGGACAGGACCAAGGGTAGGAAGAAAAGGACTGTGGGTAAGGACTTCCTCTGTGTCCACTGGTATTCCTGGCTCAGGAATACATACTTTAGGGGTAGGCCTGTGCATGGCACACCTGGCTGCTATAATCTTTGCCTCACTTACTCTGCAGAAATGAACCAAAACTCCTGGGTCTGCCTCAGTCCAGGTACGCGTCCAGCAGCTATTTCATGTAAAATAATCCAAAGGTGGCATTGCTTGTCTCTCAGTTCGTAAATCAATCAGCTGCTGTACCACAGGGTGCCCGGGGGCTGCCTTTGTGGATGAGTGCTCAGAGGTACAGACATTTCCCACTGGAGTGGGCTTCTATATTTTTAATGCATCTTTGCTTTCTATAAAGGACAAACACATACACATTCTTTTTCAAATCCAAGTGACAGAGGAAATTACAGAGCAGTGAATGGATTGAGGAGATTGTTACATAGCAAAAGGAGCATTTCCCGGGAAAGACACTTTGTGTACATTTAAGGAAATCAATTATATTTTTATGCAACATGGTTTGTCCCCAAAAAGCAAGTTAAGAAAAGTATTTACAACAATCTTAGTCACTTGGTAAGTTGTCAATGTCTAGATATCTGCTTTGGGTTCTCTCTCTTCTAATTAAGAGTGGGTAAGGTCTGACGAATACTTTATTTGGGAATTTTACTTGCAGGACAATAAAAGGGACTGCAGCTGATTGCTGTAGATAGTTTCTAAATTAGAGGATGGTGACAGCTGACAGGATGGACTCAGTTGATATGTGACTGGCTAATACAGCCAGTTTCTTTAAAAGCCGCCCCCAGTGCCAAACCAGAGACACACGCTTAGGCTGGTTGCTGATTCTCATTCCCATCAAGAGGTTGACTTTCAAAATGTAGAGACCACATTTGCCAGGATGTCATTAACATGCCACATTTTCACTATCAAAGTTGCATGCTGGTCTGAGTGGTTCAAGGCTAGTCTTAATGGTGAAATTTCCATAGTTGGAGACTTTTTGAAGACATTTAATGAGCTATTTCTACCATCCAAAAGCAAAGAAATTGTATATTAAATCACCTGTCACTTCAGTATAAAAACATTTTATTTTTTACTTATAATATGTCATTTAACTTTTTTGCTGGTTGGTTTGTTTTTATGAGACAAATGATGTTTTGAAATCAATCGTGTCTGGCTGAAGGTGAAGCTTTCATTAGACATTGAATGAGATGATTAATGTTGTCTTCGTGTCATGGGATTTCTTAGTCGGTAATCCACTGTCTGTGTTTAAAGAGCTGTTTATTATCTGAAGTCTTTCTCTGGGAAGAATGCTGATTGGGGACAGGGTATCAGAAAATAACCTCACAGCCAACTTTAGGACTATTTCACTTGGCATCTGACACCAACTGGTTTGTTCATTCTTTGAAAAGTGGTAGAGGAGTATTAAAAAAAATGTTTAAGATTTTTAAATTGATTTTTTTTAGAGAGAGAGAAAGGGAGAGGGAGAGAAAAACATCAATGAGAGAGAAAGAAACCAATCTGATCAGCTGCCTCCTGCATGCCTCCCACCAGGGTTTGAGCCTGCAACCCAGGCATGCATGACCAGTCAGAGCAAAAAAACATTTTTAACACTTCAAAAATCAAATGGGAGGAGATTGGCTAAAACTAGCCTAAAGCCTAATTTTCTGCTTCCTCAAAAAAAAGAAAGAAAGAAAAGAAAAAGAGGAGAAAGAAAGAAGAAAGAAAGAAAGAAAGAAAGAAAGAAAGAAAGAAAGAAAGAAAGAAAGAAAGAAAGAAAGAAGAAAAAAAAAGGGGAACTGGGCTCAAGTGTAATCAGCAGGAGGATTGACTTCTTTGGGGAACTGTTGAGAATATGCCCAAGCCATGTCCAGGCTGCTGTTAGGGATTGCATGTTTGTGTCCCTTAAATATATTGAGGTCCTGCCCTGAAAGTGGTATATTTGGAGGTAGGGTCTTTGGAGGTAATTAGGTCATGAATGGGGTTAGTGATCTGACAAGAAGAGGCCAGGACTAGCTCACATTTTCTGCCTTGCAAAGATATAAGGGGGAGTTAGACAGCTGCAGCCTGGAAGAGGGCCCTTGCTAGAACCCTAATATCAGACTTCCAGCCTCCAGTAATGTGAGAAATAAATCTCTGTTATTAATAAGACATTCAGTCTGTGATATTTTGTGATAGCAGCTGAGCTAAAACAGTTGGTGAGTGCTTAGAAGGGAGGGGGAAAGTCCGCTTTATCATCATCACCACCATCATCATGATCATTATTTTAAGAATGTTTCTAGTTATTTTTATAAACCATTTTTATAGCTTATGAAGGAGCAGGTTTTTGGCAAATAAACATGGTTCCTTTGAGCTCTAGAATGAAGCTAGTGTCTGATGGCAAAGGGCATTTCTCACCCAGGAACCAGAGACAGACTAACACACCAGACATTGTCTATTCATAACATCATAAAATGTTGAAAAGATGCATTGTTCCTGCTGAGGTTCCCTAAACTAATTTGATTAAATATTTCTTTGTCTCATTCATTGTATTTGGAGTTTTTCCCACGAGGGGGAAGGCAGGTTTTCCCTGAGGGCAAAAGGAAAGAAGGCTGTAGAAGGAGAGTGATTTTCCACTGTCAGAGTCTATGTTCCCTGAAGCATCTCAAGGTATGTTGGGTGAAACCCAACCAAACAAGGAGCCAGGAAATCCCAGGGAAAGTTTCTGAAATTTAAAAAAAAAAAAAAAAAGTCATCTGTATACTTCCTCTCCCAAAAATATGGAACATTTGTGGGATTTTAAGGAACACCCTATTTTTCCATGTTTCTAGGTCTAAGCCAGGTCTAAAGTGAATTAAAAACTCAGGTTATATCTCTCCTTGGGATAATACCACAATCCTCAGCTGGGGGAAAATTGTGTGATGATCTTTACCTATAATAGGGGACCATTGGTTTTTCTTTCTGCCAATAGCAAAACCGGAGGTAACAAGCTTTTCCATAGTGGGTCCCCAAAGCCAACGCTTGAAGGTGAATGACAAATTATTTTAACCCAAAGTTGTCTGCTGAAGTAGAGCTTTGAATTAGAGAGATGAGGAGACCTTGTCTTAAAACTGGATCAGGAAATATGCTTGTATTTTCTTCATGTCATTTCTCAGAGCTTTTTGCTTTAGAAGTGTCTAAGGAGATGCCATCTTATTTGACCTCTGTTTAAAACTCAAGTGACCTGCCCCAACTAGGTTTGTAACCTTCAGTATATCATTTAAACTGCATTAAGTTCCTTATCAGCAAAGTCAAAATAATATCACCCACCCTGATTACCTTACAGGATATAACAAGATAACCTGTGGCAAATGTGTAACATGCAGACTCTTATTTTCCCTGGAGTGGTCAATTATTTTCAAATTTTTATAAATAGAAACATTGTGACTTAAACTTCTAATTCTTGTTGGCCATGGAATTGTAATTTTTATAGATTCTAGATGTGATGTTTCTCTTTAAACTCCATTGACCACCTGGATCTGAATCATCTAGGTTGCTTGTTAAATGACAAAATGCCCTCCACCACACACACAAAAAAAAGCATAGTTACAACACACACACACACACACACACACACACACACATACACACACACTAAATCAGAATCTATGGGTGTGGAGTCCCCACCTCTGATTTTTAATAATTCTCCAGGCTATGCTTCCCTTTAAAGTTGAGAACCACTGCTCTAAAACACCTAGCACTCATGACAGTGTAAGCCAGTTCTGGGTCTTATAGGAGAACATGGTATATTTAAAACATTCACAACCGACATATTTCTCATGAGCGGTGGTTATGTAAGACACGACTGGTAGCACCCGTGACTGCTTTAAGGCATCTAGCTTTCTAAATAGAGGATTAGACTGAAAGACATTACATCGTTCACCATGGAAAAATACTCCTTACCAACGTTGGTGCTTTTCCTTTAAAATTCTTTTCATTGCTAATAAAACAGGAGGGAAAAACTTTCCCTTCAAAGCCGACAAACTGCGAACTCTGTCTGCAGCGCCAAGCTCCAGGCTCCAACCAATTTCTGGCATATGTTGAGCTTTTTAAAATCCTAAATACAGGAATGGATTTGCTTTGGAGTTTTATATACACCCTTGTGTATACACAATGCTGTTTGCCATCCTTGAATCGTCCCTGAACAATTGCCTTCTCCTGGACTGTGCAGCCCAGTACGAACTCAGGCCCAGGCATTTCTCACATGCAAAAAAAGTAACTGATTTTGCTTCCAAGTTGCTTGTGCTCTAGGAGGTAAGCTGACATGTACTGGTGACGGTCACGATGATTGCCGTCTTTGCTCAGCTACGGTTCCAGAACGTCTGTGTAGGACAGATGCCTGTCTGAGGGCCAGGAGAGGATGTGTCCTCGGGTTAACTCTCTGTGGGGTGGGGACATGGTTGTGTGTCCCCACCTGCCATTCTCCTTCACTCTTTCCTAAGGGGCCCAGTTTGCCTCCACATACCACTCCTGTGCAAGAAGTCCAACACCTTAGGGAAGTCATTTCTGCCCCTGACTCGGAGGAGAGTGTGATCCCGGCCCCATGCTGTATGGGCTGGTTTAGAAAACCTGGCGGAGGTGCGAGGAGACATTCGCGGGGGTATTCTGGGAAAGAAGCATGTTTGCTCCTGAAGGAAATCCATTGAAGAGGTGGGCTTCTCTTGTGAGTGACATAGTTGCCATGTGGTACCTGGAGTTGTTCAGCCACAAGGAAGGAATCCACTGCTGCTGTGAAAGATGGAAGAGAAAAACAAAAAGCAAAACAACAAACTTAATAAGCTCTTATGGAGCCAGCGGTGAAGCTCACCCCCAGGCAGGCTCGCCAGGCCAAACCCCCTGCACATGCTGCCTGTGCTTTCTGAGCAGCAGGTGCCCAGGAAATACTCTCCACCCATGTGGATGCTGGGCTGTTTCTTTTATATTTACAAATATAAAACCTTGGTTGGCCAGGCTCATGGTGGAGTGGCTGGGACTTCCCAAGTCTGCTAACCATCAGGCTATGAACCCCAACACTTAGTTGCTGGGGAAATCGCTTAGGGTGATGCTTGGTGCAAACCAGATGTTGAATAAATGTCTATCAATTCTCCTTAAAATGTTAAATTGTATCTGAAGTGACTTACCCTGGAGTGTAGAAGAATATTTAAAACATAAATGTGGAGTTAGAAGGCATCCACATACTTTATGTGTGAGCAGCAGTCTTCTGCCCATGCCACCCCCACTCCAGTAGAGCAGGCTTCCAACAATGATCACTTTCAGTACGTTGTGGAAAGCCTTAATTTTTTTGTTCCTTTTCTCCGTTCCCCCTGCACAGTTTCTCCATGCTGGCAGTTTATTTTATTTTGGCTTCTTGTTTCAGGGATGCTGTGGGCTAATTAGAGGCCAGGCGGCTTTGATTGTGAGTTGTTTTTCTCTTGGGTTAAAGATTTTGTTGTGGTGTTGGCATTTGTCATTCATTCTGATGTTAATTTTTTAAATATCTGTCAGCAAATTAAAGTACACATTAAATGCTGATTTTGTTTGTTTGTAATATTTATATCCAGTGGTCACAGAGTATGTTTGATGTGGTTTTGAACTTTTCCTTTCTCCAAACATGTGGAAATGTGTATGTGGGGCCCTGGAGTTGAGAATCTATGCCCGGTTTACTTCTCCAACATCTGCCTTGTCTGGTGACTATAGCTGTAGCTCTCTCCCCAGAGACATTGGAATTCTCTAGGTTTGTTCTATTGAAGAGATAGAGGTGCCTGGAAAAGACACCCGGATAAAGGATTCATGCAAGGAAAGACAACCAGGGTTGGTTAGACTGAAAAAGGAGAAAATAGAATCACAGCACACTATTAAGGACATGCCAAAGTTTTCCTACTCTATGTAAATGATGATATAAAGCTATTGTTGCCCAGTCAGTGTGGCTCAGAGGTTGAGCATCAACCTATGAACCAGGAGGTCAAGGTTCAGTTCCCAATCAGGGCACATGCCCAGTCACAGTCTCGATCCCCAGTAGATTCTCTCTCATCATTGATGTTGCTATCTCTTTCTCCCTTTCCCTTCCTCTCTGAAATCAATTTTAAAAGTATGTATTTTTTTAAAAGCTATTGTTGACAGTACTAAGATGACCAAAATATAGTGAAAGGATTTTACCGTAGGAGAGCGTTTCAGTTACTGTTGTTGCCATCAGTGTTGTAAAACATCAAACATCCATTGAGAAGATCATATGCTTTTTGAACCAGGATTAGCCAGCTGTCATACAGGTTCGGCATACCTTTAGCTAAAGACAGGAAAGAGATATCTAAGTTACCTGAGTCTATGCCTGAAGTGCACTTTCATTCATGGGAGACAGGAGGGTTAGCAATTATTGCAACTTGATTTTGATAAAAGATTGGACTTGCAAGAAGGGCGTATTTAAATGTTCAGAAACTTGCTGTGTGCTGTGAAGGATGGCCCCACCCACTCTGCTCAGCAGCAGCAGACGCCTTGTGCATTCTTGGTGCTGTGGCATCTTGTCATCTGTCACCTGCTCTACATCCATTTCCCCCTTTTCTGGTCACAGCCCCTAAACCCCTTCTCCTCTTTCAGAACATGCATTCAAGCAGTGCTGGTTCCCCCTCAACTCCCCCTCTGCATCTGGACCCACACACCCAGGACTAGTCACCCAGAATCTTCATCTCATGGACCACAGCTGTTGATTCAGTAATGGATATGGTGACCCATACCAGACCACTGAGACACATTTGGGATTTTTTTTTATAGAAACAGATAGGGGAAAGAAAATGTTTTCTTGCTGCTGGGTGTATGATATAAGGATGATACCGGTCTGGAGCTACTAGGGACCACCACAGAGAGGGCATCTGGCTGGGCTGAGTGCAAGAGGAACACCGAACTGAGAGAGACAACATTGAGTGCACTCCTGGATCCCACTCTGTCCAAAGCAGAGCATCTTTGAACTTTTAGATACACATAAACCAATATTTTTGCATAAGATTCAAGTTAGATTTCTGTTACTTCTGAAAAGAACCCTAATTAGTCATGACAGACACAAAAGGTAAAATTGGCTGTCGTCATATTGTGGAAAAGCAGCTAGGGAATGTCTCCTACTGTGAGTCTCCCAACCAAGAGTGCCAGGGCCTTTGCCTCCTTTTTGTGGCTTCAGTGTGTCCCTCCACTCCACCCCAAACAAGAAATACAAGACAGGCTTGAGTAGAACTCATTGTTTGAAATCAAGGTGGAAGGAAATTAAAGCTTTTATGAGAGGCCTCTTTCTCAGCACCAACCATTCAAAATGGCTTAGAGTCAAATGGTCCTGAATAGCGCCATCCAATCTAATCTAATAAAAGAGTAATATGCAAATAGACCCTCACTCCGTTACACCCACAAGCCATGCCCACAAGCCAGGCCCACTAACCAATCAGGACCAAATATACAAATTAACTCAACTAAGATGGCGGCAGCCATGGAGCTGGAGTTGCCCCAGGGAATGGAGGAAGCCAGGGCCCTGTGGGCCCTGAACTCTACTCAAGGCTACAAAGTTTCAATTATAGAAGATAAATTCCCAGATACCTGCTTCCAGCCAGGCACCCCAGTAGGGACCTGAACCCTGAAGGGGCTGTGGGCAGCCTGAAAACGGCCCTCAGCCCCTCACCCAGGCTGGCCACATCCCCATTGGATGAGGGTCCCCACTGGGGGGCTTGGCAAGCCTGCAAACAGCCATCAGTCCTTCACCCAGGCTGTCCAGGCATGCCAGCAGGTGGATATCCCCGAGGGGTCCTAGGCTGCGAGAGGGAACAGGCTGGGCTGAAGGACCCCCCCACCCCGAGTGCACAAATTTTTGTGCACTGGGTCTCTAATAGAAATATAATGGGAGACACATGTAATTTAAAATTTTCTAATGGCACCATTAAAAAAGTAAAATGATTTCTTTGCCTCATTCAAATCAACAAACAACAAGTGCTGGCAATGATATGGAGAAAAAGGAACCCTTGTGCACTGCTGATGGGAATGCAGACTGGTGCACCCACTGTGGAAGACAGTATGGAGTTTCCTCAAAAAGTTAAAAATGGAACTCCCAGTTCATTTGACCCAGTGATCCCACTTCTAGGATTATATCCCAAGAAACTGGAAACATCAATCAGAAAGGATATATACACCCCTGTGTTCATAGCAGCACAATTTACAATAGCTAAGATTTGGAAACAATCTAAATGCCCATCAGCAGATGAGTGGATTAAAAAACTGTGGTACATCTACACAATGGAATACTACGCTGCTATCAAAAAGATGGACTTTTACCATTTGCAACAGCATGGATGGATCTGGAGAGCATGGAAGGAAATTGAAGCTTTTCTAAGAGAGGTCTCTTATTATGCTAAGAGAAATAAGCCAGTCAGAGAAATATGAATATCACATGATCTCACTCATATGTGGAATATAATGATCAACATAATTTGATAAACAAGAATAGATCCCGAGACAATTGGCAGGGGAGGCAGGGAGTAAGAGAACAGCCAAAGGACTTGTATGCATGCATATTAGTATAACCAATGGACATAGACACTGGGGCTTGCCTGCGGTGGGAATGGCTGGGGGTGAGGGGGGGGTCAATTGGGGGAAAAGGAGACATAGGTAAAATTTTAGACAATAAAAAAGCAAAGAAAAGAAAAGAAAAGAAAAAAGGTAAAATGAACCAGGGTAAGTTAGTTTCATTAACATATTTAGCCTAATATTTCCAAAATATTATCACTTCAACATGTAACTGACATTAAAAGAAATTATTATTGAGATAATTTACGTTCTTTTTCTACTAAATCTTGTAAATTTCATGTGTATGTTAGATTTATAGTACATCCCAAGTCAGACTAGACCTATTTCAAATGCTCAGTAGCCACATCTGACCAGTGGTGACTATATTGGACAATACAGCTTTTCACCAACAGATACTTGGAAACACAGAGTCACTCTTCACAGCTAAATGCAGTGGAAGTAAAACTAACAGGTAGGAGACCGAGCTGCCATGTTCTCCGGGCCCCTCCACTGCAACTAGAGTGTGACTACCTGACTTGGATTTTCACCACTTGCAATAAAAGGGTCTCAGGTCTTACACAGGCTTTCCCTAAATGTGGGGACAACTGGGCTGTTAATCTATGCTTAGTAATTGCTTTATGCAGAGTTTATAAACCAAGATTTACAAAGCATGGATCTGACTTCAAGTAGTTTTTCTAGTGTGTTGGCTAATATCCCAACTATTTCCTCCTAAGGGTGGGAGGGAAGAGGTCAGGACCCAGGACTTCAGTCATTTTTATGTCACTCTCAACCAGCTGAACAGAGATGGCCAGTGACATTGAAAATAAAGTGCTTGTTCCTAACAAATGGTTGATTTGTTCAGTGAGTGGCAAGTTATAAGTACGATTATTATCCTAGTTATTAATTCCTAAGTTTGTTATTAATTCCTTAGTCCTTTTATCCTTCTTCAGTTTATCCTTCCCCCATCATTATGCTGAATTCAAGCACTATCCTTTTTACTCCAAAATATCTCTTACATATGTCTCCTTCCATCCAGTTCTGGTCCCATCCATTTACTAATAGTTGGTGCTGCAGCATTTCTAGCCTGGACCGTTACAGTAGCCTTATGACTGATTTCTTAGCACCCATCTGTCTGATCTATTGTTCTACTATAGCCAAAATAGTCTTTCAAAACACAAATCTGGTGTAGTTGTTTCCTTGGCTTCCATGGCCCTCGGGATAAAATTCCAGGTCATTACCTGACCCCATAGGTCCTGTGAAGCCCCGAACCCTGCTGCTGTCAGAATCTTTCTTGCTCCTCATCCCACCCATGCTGTTCTTTTCTCACATGCTGGTGCTTGGGAGCCCTGCGTGCACTCACAAAGTGCATTTGCACCTCCTTGCCTCACTGCCCGAAGGCCCTGGTCTCCTTCCTAGCTAATGATTGACTACACAGTTCTCAGACCTCAGGTAAGTCATTACTTTCCAAGGATGCCTTTCCTTGCTTCCCTGACCAGAATAAATGCTCCTAGTACATGGTCTCTTAAACAATTTACCTTTTCTTTGTTTCACTACCACAGTAAAAAATTTACATTAGTGCCCATAACACCATCTTACACCCATTACAACAGCCACTATTTAATAGAGAAAAGAACAAGTATTAGCGAAATGTGGAAAAACGAAATCCCTGTGCACCGTGGTTCAGAATGTAAAATATATCACTGTAGAAACCAGTATGGAGATTCCTTGAAAAATTAAATACAGAATTATCATATGATTCAGCAATTCTCCTCTAAGTATATATCCAAAAGAATTGTTGAAGCAGAATCTCAAATAGGTATTTGCTCACCTTTGTTCATCACAGTAGTATTCACCATAACCATGAGGTAGAAGCAACCTAAATGTTCATGGACACATGAGTGGATAAGTAAAATATGATCTCTACATACAATGGAATATTATGCAGCATTTAGAAAGAAATTCTGTCACATACTGCAACATGGATGAATCTTGAGGACATTATGCTAAGTGAAATATGCCAGTCACAAAAAGAAAAGACTGTATGATTCCTCTTACTAGAAGTACCTAGAGTAGAGACAGAAAGTAGAAGGGTGGTTACCAAGAGTTGGAGGGAGAGGCAAATGAATTTAGTGTTTAACAGAGTATCAGTTTTGCAAGATGAAAAGATTTTAGAGATATGTTGTACAATAATGTGAATATAGTTAACACTACTGAACAATATACTTTAAAATGATTAAGATGGTAAATTTTATGTGTTTTTACCAGTTTTTAAAAATTTACATTTTCATGATTAATATGAGTTTCTTCATCTGAACAGTAAGTTCTATGAGAAAAGTGAATGCTCTTCAAAATATCCTTAGCATGTACCTTCCATTTACTCTGGCACTCAGTAAATATTTAACTGAATGAATTGATGAAATTAAATTAACAACCTCTCATGTACTGTTGGGGAGTGTATTTGGCTTTGTGCAATATGTGCTTCATAACACAAGCAGACAACAAGTACTCAAACATTTCAAAATAGCCTCGCAAGGATCTTCATATATTAAGTGATTGATAGATTAATGAATTTAGCATCTTTCTAAAGAGAAGTGTGTTAAAAAACAAACAAACACAGTAGCACACACCTTTTTCTCACCAAAAGAATGATTTCCAGTTACAAAACTTTTACACCTTTTCCAGTTAAAATTTTAGTTAGCTATTTCAGCTACTTGGGTGGTATCTGCAGTATGATATTTATTGATATTGATATCTGTAAAAGTTAATAATAAAGTTTAGTTACTTCCTGGAAAATCTTTATTTTGGATTTGATATTGAAGAAAGGCAAAAATGGAATCAAAATGGAATTTTTAGTACTTAATTCAAGGAAGTACTGAGATAATCATTGTCCAATGGTCTTACTATGGGAGATGAAACTGATAAAGGTAGTGGATCACAGACAGTTCTAGCAGAAATGTATGTTTCCTAAGCAAGTACATCATTGGGCAGCATTTTCATTATTTTGTTGAGAGAATTAGTATTTTTGAAGTTACAAATATAAGCACATAATTGGAGAGAAAATTTTGGTCAAGAAAATGTCAAGCTTAGGTAGAGTTCAGTGAGCAGCCGGCCTCTAATAAACCTTGGATGATTCCATGGAAAAGATGAACCCTCCCTGGCAGGATCGTGTCGTAGTCAGTCAGATGGTGAAGCAGTCCTGGCCCATCAGTTAGTTGCCTTAGAAGAGGCTTAAAGAGGTGGATCTGGCACCAAAAGCCGAGCTGAGACATAAAATTTTAGTGTCCAGTAAAGTGATATTACAAGAAAAGAAAAAATTTAAGATTTGAAAAGTCTGTCTGCAAAACACAGCACTTTTTAAAAATTCTTTATTGTTTAAAGTACTACATATATCTCCCCCCCACCCCCCACCCATTGACCTCTCCCCAGGCATTCCCACTCCCCAGCACATGCCCTCACCCCTGTCCCCCAGTGTCTGAGTCCATTGGTTATGCTTATATGCACACATTCAAGTCCTTTGGTTGATCTCTTACCTCCTAACCCCCCACCTTCCCTCTGAGGTTTGATAGTCTATTCAATGTTTCTCTGTCTCTGGATCTATTTTTTAAAATATTTTTTATTGATTTTTTTATAGAGAGGAAGAGAGAGGGATAGAGAATTAGAAACATTGATGAGAGAGAAACATTGATCAGCTGCCTCCTGCACACCTCCTACTGGGGATATGCCTGCAACCAAAGTACATGCCCTTGACCGGAATCGAACTTGGGACTTTTCAGTCTGCAGGCCAACACTCTATCCACTGAGCCAAACCGGGTAGGACTCTGGATCTATTTTTAAAACACAGCATCTTAATCAAAGGAAAGAAAAACAGCAAGTTCCAGGAAAACCAGAAGAAGCAGAGGCGGGAAAAGGAAAGATGGGAGGCAAAGTGACTGCCATGTGGGGGATGAGAAGTCTTGTGGTGGAAAAGGCCAAGTGGAGCAGTGAAGGCTAAAAGGAGAGGGCTTCAAACTTTCCTTGAAGGCAGTTGGGAAATTTTCTTCAATGTGCCATCAAAAGGGAATAAGAATGGCCACGAATAAAGCTCCTGTAACATATCATTTTTTGCCTTTTTATGATAATGTGTGAAAAGTAATTCTCAGAAACAAAAGAAATAGAGGGTATATGAGTGTTATTCTGCATTAATCTTTCTGACTACTGAATCAGTTAAAATGAATCTTAAAAATAATTGCCCTTGTCTGGGCTGTATAAAAATTTTTTAATCCTTCCAGCATTAGAAGAGAATTAAATATTCTCTTAGGACATTATAATAGTTTTTTGTAATATAAAATTACTGAGATTTTTTTTAAAATCTGAGATGATCATGATTTTGGAAAATACCTCATTATGCCAGACTAGTTTGTTTTACACAGGTAATATAAAGTCAAGAAGCAACTTTAGGTACAAACTTCCAATTATAAGATAAATAAGTTGTGGGGATGTAATCTACAACATGGTGACTATAATTTATAATACCATACTATCGTTTACTAGAGGCCTAGTGCATAGATTCATGCACTAGTGGGGTCTCTCGAACTGGCCTGCAGGGATCAGGCTGAAACCAGCTCTCTGATACCCTCTGAGGGGTCCCATATTGCACAGTTCTCGAGTGACATACTCCAGAATCAGGTCCCTCCTCTCTGGTTCCCAGTGTATCACCTGAGAACCTCAGCTGCCAAGACACCGCAGCTCAACAGCTCCTTCATTGATCATCTTTCCCCTGGTGGTCAGTGCATGTCATAGCTACTGGTCAGATGGTCACTTAGGCTTTTGTATATATAGATAACACTGTAGCGATGATTTATAATTGATATTTGCTAAGAGTAGACAGTGCTCATCACAAGAAAAAAAGTATAACTATATGAGGTGATGAATGATTACTATACTTGTGGTTATCATTTTGAAGTATATACATATGTGAATGAAATCATTATGTTGCACATCTGAAACTAATATGATGTTACTAGAGGTCTGGTGCACAAAATTCATGCATGGATAGGATCCCTAGGCCTGGCTATCAGGGCTGGTCAGGGCCTTCCTGCCCCTGGCTGCCAGCTGCCAGCTGCCAGCCAGGGTCTTCCTTTATTCTGTGCCACCCCCTGGTGGTCAGCACACATCATAGCGAGTGGTAGAACTGGTCGGTTGAACTCCCAAGGGGACAATTTGCACATTAGCCTTTTATTATATAGGATATGTCAATTATATCAAGAGAACTGGAAAAGAAAAAGAAGGTAACTTTAGATAATTAAAAAGTTGTCTACATGGGACTTGTTCATTTTGCTAAAAGAAAAAAATTATTTCTTTTTTTCCCCAATGCTTTCAGTGGTTCAGATTTAGTGGAATAAGGTTAATGGAGATAGTATTCTCATAATACAGCATAAATGTGAATTCTACTTAAGCCTTTTATAAAGTTCTTTTGACATAGATCATCTTAGTGATGAATTGCCACCTAAAAGTATATGCTATTTTAGAGCTACTTTTTCCCCAAATGTTTTTTTTAAGGAGAGTAATTACTTTTTTATTTCTCAGTATCATTTATGTAACCACTGAGATTGGGTTGTCTTTCTAGAAAGTTGTAGTTTGGATTGAGAGCTCTTCAGAGCCCACCTTTTTAGCCATCAAACTTCTGACAGGGTGAACCAAGCTTCTAAAAGTCGGAACTCTAAGCATGAAACATTTGATGAATAATGTGATATATTTGGAGCTCTACTGTTTGTGAATTTTCCATTTCATTTTGTCTCAGTTTCACGGAGATGTTTATATTCATTAGTTTTCTTTATATTTTGCCTTCTTTAAAGCTAAGTCTTGATTATTTTTTTCCTGTTGATGTCCTCTATCACTTCCTTCCGACTCTTCCCTTAACTCTAGTTTTCCTTCAGTAGTAGTTTCAAGGAGTATCTTAAAGTGGGTGCCTTTCTTAGCTTTTGGATACTATTGTGGTGGTTTAAGTTTAAATTTTAATTTATTTATCACATTCTTACCAAGAAAACCCTCTCAAAACCAACACCTCTGGGGTTTATTACCAAAATTACTATCATAAATTCCTAAGTCATTTTATGAGCTCCCAAACCTTCAGCCATGGCTTAGAACATAACTGTGTTCATTGAGGGCTCATTTAAGACATTCTTTATTACAAGTGATTGCTAACAAAGGGAAAATGCTCCTTTTTCAGTGGACTCCTAACAGAGCCTCAACTGTACATAGAAAGAGAGCCTTCAAGACCTGAAATACATAAGTCAATCTTAGCAGATTTCCTTAGAAAATAATTTGGTAAATAGATTATAAGCAAAGGGTTAATAGTTGAACCACTCATTTCCACTTAACACTGGAGAAAAATAGGTTTTCAATTATTCCCTTTAAAGGGAAAACTCCTTAATGACAGCATACTCAGTTGCATGTAGAAGACAGTTCAGTGTTTAAAGAATAGGTGACTAAGGTGGGAGTGGAGGGCTGTGTGCATGAAATGAGCTGCTTCCTCGGTCATCACCAATCAGGCCCCTCAGACATGCCCAGTTACTTATTTGTTGTGTAGTTTGTATCAAAGCTAATGAATAATGTTATAGAATAGTGACCATATGGTAAATCTGTACAATTTTGACTAATTCTGTGTCATCCACATGCTTAGTCCCCCATTATCCTACACTCTGAAATAGCTAAAGCACAACTCTTTGATGTCTTCTCATCCTGATACATTCCTTCATGTTCCCTTTCTGCTGAGTGACGTCATTATCGTCCCATTGTCATACATGCTACATTAACCTGCAAACTACCTTCCTCCCATCTCTCCCTGATCACCAGAGCTCCACCCAGCACATCCAGATGTTGATACATCATTAATTTTCACTTCATGCAGCTGTATTGTTTGTGTGTTATCGCCTTTGTAGCATTGTATCACCATTCTTATATGTGATATTTTATGTTATGTACTCCAAGAGGGAACAAATAACCTGCACACATACTTGGGCTATAGGATGTGTTGAAATGACAGGAGAGGAGAGAACCTTTGGTATTGAGGACAAGACTTTCAGTAAACTCAGAGTCAGGACTCTGAATTGTCTTTTGTTGTGACTTATTTCCATGAAAAAAATCTTAAAATTTTTACTCTTATTCCCTACTAGTGTCTCTTTTTTAGAAATTTTTTACCCAGCACCCAGGAAAATATCTCCAGTAATGGCACTAAATGAAGGCTTTTGAGGGAGAGTAAGCTGCTCTGTTGGCATTTCATCTTGACTTGCCAGTTTGGGTTATAACGCAAACATGCTAAACTTTTCTTTATTAATTATACTAGTAAAGGTCTTTGGTAGCAGAGAAAAAAAAACTTGTTTTGACTTAATAAATAGAAAAGCAATAAATAGAGGTAACGATGCAGCCCAGACAATTTATGGAAAGGTATAAGTTTGTAGGACCCACAGAGGCTACCCTCGGACCATGTGGTCAGGACATACCTGGCACTGCTGCCATTAGCTGTGTGCCTCTGCTAGTGATGGACTTTGGACTCCACCACTGAGAATGATGCTTGAGTTATCCAAGTACAGGCAGGAGCATTTAATGGCCAAGCCCAGGTCTCCTGCCCTGCCCCTGCAGTATCCTCTATATGATGGTTCTTCTAGCATATTTATTATGAATTGACTCAAATGTGTTTTTAGAAATATCCTGATGACTGCCCATATTCTCCTGCAATAACAGAGAAAAAAATAGGAGTTAGAAGGAGAACTCTGGACCTTTTTCTTGAATAGCTTCTGTCAATGAGAAGACAAATTTGCCTAATTTACCAATAACTGAAATAAGTTCAAGATGTATGCTTTAAAAACATCATAGTTAGTAATGAGCATAGACAAAGCAAGAGTCACCCTTATAAGAAAATTTACAGGATGTAAAGATGACCAGCAGGATGGCAGTGAGGAAGAGAGTGTGAGAAAGTGAGGGAACAAAGGGGAGTGTGTGAACATGGAGTGTGTGTGTGTGTGTGAGAGAGAGAGAGAGAGAGAGAGAGAGAGAGAGAGAGAGAGAGAGTTAGAGACAGATCCTGCAGGATTTTTGGGGGCTGGCAGATCAGGTGGTCTTAGACTGCAAGACCCCACTGCTGCTGCAAGCACACCTGGGTGGCTGGCACTGGCACAGAAACCATGCCATCTTGAAGGGTAGAACTGCTGAGACTGGAAACCCAGCCTCACCACCACCCAGTCTGGCCTCAGACATAAAGCGGGACCCTACAGCCACTCTGGACAAAGACCTGCTACTACAGCTGCAGACCCAGCGACACTGAGACTCCAGACATCCCAGCTGCAGATTCCTATAAGTCACAGAGGGCATCCCCCACCTGCTGGCTCAGTGCAGAGGCATAGGGCATGCATGACCCACAGCTTGTGAGTGGGCTACCTGCCAATACAGGGCAGCCATGAAACCTGGCCCCTTAGCAGGCCTGTGACTTAGATTCTCAGCATGGAGTCCCCACACTAACCCATGGCAGCCAAACCAAACACCCTTGACTCTGATTCATGGCACATGCACATAGGGGCCTCTGATTCTCAGCATGTTTGTGCGAGGCTGACACAAGGCCGATCTGAGCACCCATGACTCTGATTCTCAGTGCATGTGTCCAAGGATTCTAATTCTCAGTGTGGAGGCCCTCAGGTGACCCAAGGCAGCCAAACTGAGTGCCTGCAACTCTGATTCTCAGTGCACACATGTGGGGACTGTGATTCTTGGCACGCACACATACAAGAAGCCTCTCACTGATCCAAGGCAGCCAATTCAAGTGCCCATGACTTTGATTCTTGGAGCAGGTGTGAGGCCCCCACTGACCCGAGGCAGCCCACAGAGCACCCGTAACTCGGATTCTGGGCGTACATGCACCAGGGTTAGGGGCTGCTGCTGACCCCCAGCAGCTGCACCACCCACCCCCAGATGGGCCAACTCTCACCACATGTGGCTTCTGCAAACCCACAGCAGCCACGTGTGCTGGTGCCTGAGCTCTTCAGTGACACTTGAGTTGTGTAATGCTCCCGCTGCATGTGGCTCAGGCCCCGACAGCCTGACATTTGGACCTTTTGGTGATAGTACAGATGGAGGGACAATAAAACAATCCCCACAGGAAAGGAAAGAAGGAATTGTCAAGAAAGGAACTAAATGAAACAGAGGCATGCAATATGTCAGAAAAAGAATTCAGAGTAATGGTCATATAGTTCATAAACCGGAAGGACAAGAAAATCAACAACCTATGCAAAAATCAGGAGGAAATCAAAAGTGATATAGCTACAACCAAAAACACAATGGAAGGTTTCAACAGTAGACTAGAAGCAGAGGACCAAATTAGTGTTAGAAGATAAGGTAGAGGGAAAAAATCAATCTGAACAGCAATTGTAGAAAAAAATTAAAAACCAGAAGGATAGCCTAAGGGAGCTTTGGGATAACATGAAACAAAGTAACATATGTATAATAGGTATGCCACAAGGACAAGAAGAGCAGCAAGGTTTAGAGAACCTATTTGAAGAAATAATGACAGAAAACTTCCCTGACATGGGGAAGAAAAAGTCACACAAGCACAGAGAGTCCCAAACAAGATGAACCAAAGAAGACCCACGCCAAGATACATCATAATTACAATGGCAAACATTAACAACAAAAAGATAATCTTAAAGGTTGCAAGAGAGAGACATAGAGTTACCTACAAAGAATCTTCCATCAGATTATCAAATGATTTCTCAACAGAACTACATCAGGCCAGAAGGGAATGGAATGAAGTATACAAAGTGATGCAAAGCAAGGGACTGACTCCAAGAATACTCTATCCAACAATACTGTCAATCAAAATTGAAGGGGAAATCAGGAACTTCACAGACAGGAAAAAAAAAAGGCTAACGAAGTTATCACTACCAAGTCAGCAATGCAAGAAATGCTAAAGGGACTGTTATAAAAAGAATAATTAGAAAGAGAGGAAGAAACACAGGCATAAAGAATATAAATGGCTACAAATAAGTACCTATAAATAATAACATTGAATTTAAATAGATTAAATGCTCCAATCAAAAGACATCAAGTGACTGAATGGATATGAAAACATGACCCATATATATGCTGTTGACAAGACACCCAACTCAGAACAAGGCACTCACACAGTGACTCAAAGTGACAGGATGGGAAAATATCTTTCAGGTAAATTGAAATGGAAAAAAATGCTGGGGTAGCAATACTTATATCTGACAAAATAGATCTCAACGTGAAGGCCATAACAAGAGACAAGGAAGGCCACTTCATAATTCTAAAGAGATTAATACAACAAGAGGATATAACTCTGATAAACATTTATGCACCCAATGCAGGACCACCCAAATACATTAAAAAAAACTTCTGGGAGATATCAGGGGAGAGATTGACAGCAATACAATCATAGTAGAAGACATTAGTACCTCATTACTTCACTGACTAAATCCTCTAGACAAAAAAAGTCAGCAAAGAAACAGCAATCCTAAATGGCTCAACAGATCAGATGGACTTAATCAACATCTTCAGAACATTTCACCCCAAAACTACAGAATATACATTCTTCTCAAGTGCACATGGGTCATTTTCAATGATAGGCCACATAATGGGATATAGGCAAAGACTCTTCAAATTCAAAAAGATTGAAATCATATCAAACATCTTCTCAGATCACAATGGCATAATATTGGAAATAAGCTACAATAAAAAAATCACAAAAATTCAAATACTTTGAGGCTAAATAGCATGCTATTAAACAATGATTGGGTTACCAAAGAGATCAAAGGAGAAATTAAAAACATCCTGGAAACAAATGACAATGAAAGCACAACAATCCAAAATCTATGGGACACAGTGAAAGCAACCCTGCGAGGGAAGTTCATAGCATTAGAGGCCTACTGCAAAAGAAAAAGGGAAAAAAGAAAAAAGAAAAACTGATAATAAACCATCTAATTCTGAAGATTTAGAAAGAGAGCAACAAGAAAGGCCCAGAGTGAGCAGAAGGAAGGAAATAATAAATATCAGAGTGGAAATAAATGACAGAGACAAAAACAAAAAAACAAACAAAAAACAATACAAAAGATCAATGAAGCCAAGAGCTGGTTCTTTAAAGGGATAAACAAGATTGATGAACTTCTAGTCAGGCTCACCAAGAAGCAAAGAGAGAGGACCCAAATAAACAAAATCAGAAATGAAAGAAGTGAAATAACAAAAGACCCCACAGAAATAAAAAGAATCATTAAAAAAATATTATGAGCAACTTTATTCCAACAAACTGTTAAACCTAGAAGAAATGGACATATTCCTAGAAAAATACCAACTTCCAAAACTCAATCAGGAAGAATCAAAAAATCTGAATAGGCCGATAACTATGGAGGAAATTGAAGCAGTAATCAAAAAATTTCCAACAAACAAAAGCCCTGGACCAGATGGCTTCACATGGGAGTTTTACCAAACATTCAAAGAAGAAATAAAACCTTTCCTCCTCAGACTATTCCAAAAAATTCAAGAGGAAGGAATACTTGCAAGCTCTTTCTATGAAACCAGCATTACTCTAATCCCAAAACCAGATAAAAACAATACAAAGAAAGAGAATTACAGGCCAATATCTCTCATGAACATAGATGCCAAAATTCTCAACAAAATTGTAGCAAGTCGGATCCTACATTACATTCAAAAGGTCATACACTATGACCAAGTGGGATTTATTCCAGGAATGCAAGGATGGTACAATACTCGCAAATCAGTAAATGTGATACATCACATAAACAAATTGAGAGATAAAAACCATATAATCATATCAATAGATGCAGAAAAAGCATTTGACAAAATCCAATACCCTTTCTTGATAAAAACTCTCAGCAAGGTGGGAATAGAAGGATCATACTTCAACATAATAAAAGCCATAGATAACAAACCTACAGCCAACATCATACTCAATGGGCAAAAACTAAAACTATTTCCCCTAAGAACAGGAACAAGACAGGGATGCCCACTCTCACCACTCCTGTACATAGTACTAAGAGTATTTGCCATAGAAATCACATAAGAAGAAGAAATAAAAGACATCCAAATTGGAAAAGAAGAAGTAAAATTTTTTATTTGCAGATGACATGATATTGTACATAGAAAACCCTAAAGACTTCGTCAAAAAGCTACTAGAATTAATAAATGAATTTGGCAATGTAACAAGATACAAAATTAACACCCAGAAATCTATGGCTTTTTTTATACACCAGTAATAAACTCACAGAAAGAGAAACTAAAAAAACAATCCCATTTACCATTGCACCAAAAAATTTAAGATACCTAGGAATAAATTTAACCACGGAGGTAAAGGACCTATACTCAGAAAATTACAGGATGCTGAAAAAAAAGTTAGAGGAAGACATAAATGAATGAAAGAATATACATGTTCATGGATTGGTAGAATCAGCATCATTAAAATGTCCATACTACCCAAAGCAATCTACAGATTCAATGAAATCCCCATTAAAATACCAATGACATATTTCAAAGACCTAGCATGGATGGAACTGGAGAGCATTAAGCTAAGCAAAATAAGCCAGTCAGAAAAAGATAAATATCACGTGATCTCATTCATTTGTGGAATATAATGAACATCATAAACTGATGAACAAAAATAGATACAGAAACAAAGGAGCATTGAACACACTGTCAAACTTCAGCAGGAAGACAGGGAAGTGTTGGGGGCGAGGGCGGTGTGGTAAGAGATGAACCAAAGGGATTGTATGCATGCATGTAAGCATAACCAACGGACACAGACACTGGCTGGGTGAGGACATGTGCTAGGAGGTGGGGGAGGCCAGGGGGAGGTCAATGAGGGGAAAGGAGACATAGGTACTACTATTTGTAATACTTTAAATAATAATTTAAAAACGTGTTTTAAAGAAAACTTACAGAGGATGAGAGCTTGTGGAAGGTGGCTTGAGCTTGGTTCACTTAAAAGAGATGATAAAGAGCAGTGCAGCCGGTGTGGCTCAGTTGGTTGAGCACCATCTCCTGCAACAGGAGGTCACTGGTTTGATTCTGGTTCAGGGCACATGTCTGGGTTGTAGGCTTGATCCCCAGTAGGGGCCATGCAGGAGCAGCTGCTGGATATCTCTCTCATTAATGTTTCTATCTCTCTCCCTCTCCCTTCTCTCTAAAATCAATAAAAATATTACACACACAAAAGAAAAGATAGAGAGTAAGAAGGAGATAGCATCCTGGACATAAACTGCAGAGGCAAGGGCCTGTCCATGGGGATGGCCTGCTTGGGGCAGAGGGACTGTGATGGATAATCAGCTGTCAAATAATCCTAAAATCAGAAATTAATTTCAGAGCCTAATGAACTCTAAGTAACAATTTTTCTTTACTTGTGCTTCAGGAATATTCAGTAGCTAATCCATACAGGGTTGCCTCTTGGCAGACTTGCTTCGTGTGGAGTAGCTAAACATTCCTTCTGATTAAAAAGTATAATTCCCTTGTTTATTTCTGATACTGGCAAGTCAGCAGCAACCAAAAAAGAGAAGAGAAAAAATGTGATTAGCATTATTTCATCATATTAATTAAAACACTGTGGTAGTTTCAGCTTGAGGGAATCAGTTACTAAAACCCAGCCACAATCCTTACACAAGGCCTTGAGTGAAAATGAAAAGTTTGAGGTGAATTTTATTTATGTAGCGCTGTAAAGACCTTCTAGAATACAGTTAGGTTGATTCATGTAAATGTACCAAAAGAATCCTTATAATAAGGAAAGTACTGATAAGCACTCTTTATCTTTACATGTTGCTATGTACCCCTACCCTCATCTACTCCTGCATGCCCCCAAAAAACGATTCAGCATAAATTAATCTTTTTTATTGAATTTATTGGTATGACATTGTTTAATAAAATTATATAGGTTTCAGGTGTAGGATTCTATAATACATCATCTATATGTTGTATTGTGTGTTTAACACCCCAAGTCAAGTCTCCTTCCATCACCATTTATCCACCCTTTACCCACTTCTACCTCCCCCCCGACCCCAGCATAAGTTAATCTTTTCAACAGGAGCAGCCAACTCTTCTAGCAAAGGAATTTGCCGTTTTTGTGGTTTGGGTAAAAAGGTGGTTCATTTTACTGGTTTCTTGGTGAAATATGTATCATGATAAATTCAATCTTTCCTCAGAAAAGAAATTCCCCAAATCCTACTTTTCTGTGCAAAATTTGTCATGAAAGCCTTTCTCTGTTGAAGCAGCCAAATACTGAGTTTGTGTGTTCCTGGGCAAACAGTTTTGGGTCCAAGGTTAAGGATATTTATTGCTGGAGATATTACATGTATTTGTATCCAGGAAGAACAAAATCCAACACATTGACACTGGTTTTCAAATATACTCTTTTGCTCTCTTTTGTCTTTAGGGGGAATGTTTTTCTCCTTGCTCCTCTTTTTAATCCTCTTCCGCACTTGGTAGAATTTGGAGGGATTTTTGCCAGGGATAACTAACGGAGGTGCACAATGTGTGAATACACAGGAGATCCGCTGGTTTTCTTGCACTCACTTCAGAGAAAGTTCCTTGCACTCCGACTTTGGCATAGCATGCGGGAAATTCCTTGTTGGCCTGCCCAATGCAATAAACAGCCCTCCTGCGTCTAACCATGGTCACACAGATGATTCTTATGCGGGGTTACTTTTGCCTTTTGTGTAAAAGGTAAGGGTCCTAGCCTTGCTATTCTACACTTTCTTTAGCTCCCAAGCTTTGGAATTTGTGCAGGCCTGTGTTTGGAGTTAATAGGACTGTGGTTTGACTTACTCTGTGCTCGTTATGCACCCGTGGAAAAGGCAGACAAGGTACACAGACTCCCTGTGCACGTGCTTCTCAGAAACCTTACGTTATATCAGATCAATCGGAAAAGTTCAGAAGTTAGCACTCACCTTTTGGTTACTCATTCATTGCTTGTTCTATTCGGTGCAAGTGAGTCCTCCAGTAATCCTGCTGCTCAAAGTGCGGCCCCCAGCTGGGCAGCCTCAGCCTCCCCAGAGAGAGGCTTGTTAGAAATGCTGCACCTCAGACCCAACCCTGAGCTATTGGACGAGAACCTGCATTTTAACTAGAGGCCCGGGTGGTTCTTTGGACATGAAGGCGCAGAAGCCCCGAGTTCAGTGCATGCTCCCAGAGTGCCGAGCCCGTTCCCACAAGACCTCACCGGGAGGTTGAGAGGGAGGGGGCAGGCGGACCAGCGGGGCACAGAGGAAGGAGAGCAGGAGGACATTGCCTGAGTTAAATTATGCTCATTAATTCAATTTGAGGCAGGAATGTGTGTAAATAAACGCTGGCAGCTGCAGAGGCTCTGTTTCCTGCAGGGCTCAGGCAGGAATGCAGGGGCCAGTGGCCGTGAAAACCTGACTGGGATCAGTCAGATAGCTCTGCAACCACGAGATAATGACGGAAACGATGGTATTATCGTTATCGAATTAGGGAGGTTTCCAACGCAAAGCTAAGAGCCAAACCCAGTGGAACTGGAGAAGCTTTGCTCGCATAGATAAAATCTTAATTATTTGAAAAGCTTAAGCTCACTCACTGCTCCCTGCTCTTTTTTTAAGTTGATACAGATCAGATTTCCAGGCTTAAAATGGGCAGGACTGTGCCATGGTCCTTCGCAGCCTGTCAGCATTTCCAAATATCAATTACCTGCTCATATCCACCTTTTCCCTTTCGAAACTGAGTCCGTGAGAAACAGGGAAGATAACTGAGTTCTATAGGTTAAGGGCAACTCTTTTGTACCATAAAGCTGAACGTGGGTTTGACTTTTGACACTTCATGTTCCCTCAGTGTTTGAGAGGCTGAATGATCACCACCAGTTAATATTTATTAATCCTCATGTGGTATGCTGGGCAAAGATGCTTACCTACCCAGTTTTTCAGAAATATATATTTTTATTGATTTCAGAGAGGGAGAGAAAAATAGAAACATTAATGATGAGAGAGAATCATTGATCAGCTGCCTCCTGCACATCTCCCACTGGGCATCAAACCCACAACCTGGGCATGTGCCCTCACTGGTAATCAAACCATAACCTCCAGCTTCATAGGTTGATGCTCAACCACTGAGTCAAAGCAGCGGGCTTGCCTAACCATTTTAAAATATGACTCTCACACTGTCATTTCTAAGGAGCTCGTTGAATGTTATTTATTCCAAAGAGACAACTATTTCCCAGTTTTAAAATTAGCTATTAGTCTGTTCCTATTCACTAGCAGGATGGCTATAAATGAGAATAGTCATATTCTTCTTTAATTTTACCTGGAAATATTTTCCTTAATGCTCCTGTGCCTGGGCTGCTGCTGCCATGAAAACAGGTAACCAAGGGCCAACACTTTATTGAATGCTTTCTATATTTAACCCTTACTACAATTCCTATTCTACAGACAAGGAACCGAGGCCTGGTGACGTTAAGGAACCTGCCCATAGTCACATAGTCAGCAGGGCAGCTGGAACTGACCAGGCCTGCCTGGAGGGCCTCTAGCAGCAGCCCCTCACCCACCCTCCATACGCCTTCTTTCTGAGACCCCCACCACCCCACACCTCCACACTCCCTCCCGGAGTGCTGCATGCCTTCTCTGTGCTTTTAGAGTCCTCAGCATAATTTCATTTATGAAAAAATACTTTTATTAGTACTAAAGACTAATGTGTACACAAGTCTCACACTACATTGCCGGGAATTTTAAAAAGGGACAGCTATAGAGGAGGCCCTCGGTGACCATGACCAGTTCCTCCTGCGTCAGGCAGCCAGCATCTCTGTTCCTGTGCCGAGCTCCAGTCCTCTGGCAGGGCTTGCAGGGCAGTCAGACCTTCCCAACACTGAGCTGAATTCTGGGGATCAGCCCTTGACTCTTGGCCTGTCCCCATTTCTGTAAGAAGCGAGAGAACAGTCCTCTATAGGCCACTCGGGGAGGACACCACCTCGCGGTCTGCAGCAGCCACACAGAACTCCCACTAACAGTGAGGCAGCCTGCGTGTGCACGTCAGGAGACACTCAGGGAAATCTTACAAGCCGCTGAGGCCTTGATTGACAGCCTCAGAAGACACACTGCTTTTATCTTAGGAGGGATAGAAAGCCTGGGCTGAGGATGACAGGAACCAAAGCAAGTTTTTATTTCTAGTGATTTCATCCCTTTTGTACATATAGTCTCACTCTTCAGGGGAAAGGGAGCTCATTTGGGTGAAGAGGACACAAAAATATGAGAAATCCAGCTCTTCAGGCCCATCCATCTAGCCCACCCTCAATATTCTACTTTTTACCAATATGGAGAGAAATTGGTTAAGAGAAGGACAGTGGGCATTGCGCTCCTGCCTCTGTGAAGACCCACTTTTGGGAGGGTCGGTGGCCTTGCCTGGCTCTAGCAAACCAGTTCCAGCTGAAGTTAGGTGGTCTCGGCTCCCTCTTCCACAACCGCGTTGCAGTCCTTCGGGACTTAGGATGGCAGCTAAAGAGTTGGAGAAAGGAAGTCCCTTCGGGGTTTGGTCCTCTGTCACTCATCACCCACACGCCAACTCCCAGAGCCAGGGACTGTTTTATTTGTGGGTAACGCAGCTCCCCTGCTTCGGCGCCCACTCTCTTTTCTTGCCTGTCTCCTCCAGCTCCCTCTGCTCATTAACAGGCTCTGAGAGCAGGCTACAAGAGAAGCAAGGACATCATCCTCAGATCAGCGTCCGCGTTGGCTTGTGCTTCAAGTTTGCTTCATGGGAATTTTGCACCCTGGTCTCTCGAGCTGGGTCAGTGATAAGTCCTTTCTCTTGATAGATGTTTCCGAGGGTGATGGCTACTTTCACCCCCAGCTCTTATTTTTACATTGGCCTGAAATGTCCTAAACATGCTATGAAATCTCAGGCATTTGAGGAATGGGGCCTGAACCAGCCGGGTGAACAGAATCTGATTTCCCTACTGCAGTTGCTCCTCTCATCTTTGATCTCTGGCACTTGTCCCCCCTGGAGCCTTCTCGAAATCCCGGGCCGCTTCTTCACACCTCCGTGTCCACTCTCACCCCTCTCCCTGCTCTGCTGGCTGTTTACTCTGTGGGAACCAAGAGAACCCTCTACAGAGATAAAGGAGGCTTGCTTGTGGCCCTGGCCTGCGTGGTCCATTTCATTGCTTTTGGCGCAAGGACAGGCAGGCGGCCTCACTCTGCCCTTCTGGCTTCCAGTTCCTGTTTTGCTCAGGACTCACTTCGCCACTCCAGCCTAAGGGTCTGTCTCCTTTCTTTTGCCTCTTTCTCCTGTGTCTCTTTCCCGGACCCTGTACTTCTTTCCTTCCATCCATCCACCTGTGGTGAGAGGCGTGTTACTTAAAGAAGGGAATTTAATGGCTACACATTAGGTCAAGCAATGGTCTGAGGAATGGTCCCTTTCCAGCTCATTACTGTATAGAGGGTGGCTGGTGCTAAGAGTCACCAACGGCCCACGTGGATCAGTCCTAACCCACAGCAAGCTTAGTGTCCCACTATTTCTGGTTGTGCTGTTTTCTTCCTAATAATTCTAGAGTCTTATTTCTCTTAGAATTAAAGTCAGAACATGATAGGAGGGCCGTTCAATCAGAGCAAAGCACTTTTTCCCTCTTTTAAAGCCTTTTACTCAGGGATTGTTGCATGCATTACTCCTTAAAGATATGCCTATTTACCTAGACTCACTTCTCTCTTGCCCTGGGTAATTCACTATTAACTTGTAATAACCATCATGACTGTTGAAGGAAGAGATTTTTCAAAGAAAAGCAAAGGAGACTGTGGATTCAAAATTCCTGAGAGAAATCTGAAGAACACGCCACCAAAGAGGATCTTAGAAAACAGCTGAATTAAGAGAGCAGCCTTCTGGGTAGTATGTTGCCAGCCCTCTCTGCTCATGTGCCACTGTTTTAATGTTGCATTTGGTTTGAAGGAAGTTTTTTCTCCAAGAATATTACAGTAACTAGTTCGGAAACTGGCAGGCAATGTTATATCATCTTTTAGATGAGGCGTATGGGTTTCTATACTGATCTAATCAAGAAAATAACATTACATTTTTCAACTCACCTAATGTGGCACCCTAACAAAAGAAGTTGGGATGTGGGGGGAGTGCTGGTGAAATGAAGTATTTGTTGCTGGGATTAGGTCATCAGTCTAAAATAGCTCTTGTTCTGGAAGATTCTCAATGTGGAAATGGTGGCATTTGGCTTTAGCTGAGTTTTGAGTTTCTATAATTAGAAGGGAATTCTGTGCTTCTGCTTTATAGACAGTGCCTGTTGTATATTGCCCACCCTCTTGGCCTCCCTATTTTGGGGGCACATCTGCAGGTGCAGTCTGCCTTCTGCAGACAGGTCACTAAATTCAGACTAGTGGTGTGAAATAGAACTGACGCCATGCATGAACTTATACACCACATGCGCTAATGCTGACAGTGGGAAGGAAGCGGGGAACTGGGCGTTCAAACTTGTGTTCAGAGCGCCTCCCCCAGCCACTCCCTGGTCCTCTGCCAAGCAGCAGCCAAGCTCAGCCAGATGGCATTTTTCTGTGCCATGTGGTGGCTGTTGAGTGGTTTATAGAAAAATGTTCTGAGACTCAGGGCCTTGTCCAGAGGGGCCATCAGAGATTAACTGCCATAAGAGTGGAAAATTATGAGAAAAACATGAGGAGTCCTGGCCCGTTGGTGTTCCACAGGTTTTGTATCTGTGGGAGTGCTGCCTGTTCACTATAGAGTCAGGTTTGCAAAGAAAAGGAGCGTCCACTTAGGCATGATGGCAGCACCTAGTCAGCCAGCAGACAGAACATTTTCCCGCTTACTAGTCAGCTATCCATAATGTCTAAGTGGTCTCTGTAAACACCCATGCTGTGTGATTACATCTGTGGAAAGTTCAAAAACTTGCAAAACTAATTTATGGTCAGGATAGTGGTTGTGCTCAAGTGGAGGGAGGATGAGTAAGAAACGGAAGAGGCATAAGAAGCTTTCTGCTAAGTTTTCTGGGGTTTTGTTTTGGTTTTGCTTTATTTTTTTTCTGAGTACTGTGTCCAACCTCATCTGAAAATGAAAAATCATTTGAGATGTCCCCATATATGTGCACTCAGTTGTTGTATATGTTTAACTTCAATAAAAGTCTACATTTTAAAATATGACATTAGAGAGTAAGGAAAAACTTCTTTCCCCAGTCTAGATTTCATTAATAATAAGTTTAAATAGGAGGAGAAAGAAGGAGGCAACAGCTTTAAGTAGGTAGGTGTTTCCATATGTGGCACTCTGAGATAAGAAAATATATATCAGAGAGTAAAGGAGCGGGAGAGGGAGATAGCAACAAAAGTGATGAGAGAGAATCATTGAGAGGTTGCCTCCTGCATGCTCCCCACTGGGGATCAAGCCACAGAAATCAAACTATGATTTCTTGGTTCATAGGTCAACACTCAAGCACTGAGCCACACCAGCTGGGTGGAACTTTCTTCACATCTGCCCTGTGAGCTGTTTAGTTTCTCTTCTTATTAAGTTTTAGTTTGTCTATTGAGGGTCCCCAATTTGGTTTTTCAGATTTATTTTTTAACTAGAGGCCCCGTGCACAAATTCGTGCACAGGTGGGTCCTTCCTGGCCAATCAGGCCAGGTGCTGGGGAAGGGACTAGGGGAGGTTGGCCAGCCATGGGAGGTTGGCTGTGGGAGCACACTGACCATCAGGGAGCAGCTCCAGCATCTGCCCCCTCATGGTCAGTGTACATCATAGCTACCGGCCGGTCATCTGTTCATCCGGTCATCCGATTATAACAGCTGCTTAGGAGTTTATATATGTATATAGCTAGACTAAGCATATCAAGGTTCTTTTTATCTCAGTAGGATATTTTTGAATAAGTGTTTCAGTTCTGCTTATGTCATGAATAATCTAAAAAACTTATTTCAATGTCCTGACTTGGAAATTGCCATCATTTTAGATGGTAGGTAGAGTCATGCTGGTAGATGGCACTGTTCATAGTAGTAGATGGCATTGTTCGTGGTAGTAGGTGGCACGGTTCGTGGCAAAGAGAAAAAGGGATTAAGGAAAAGAACAAAGGCCAGAATCCCCAGGAACTGCTGGCACTCATAGGCTGATGATGACCTCTGCTTACCTCAGGTAGCACAAGTTAGCTAGACAGAGTGCTCACTCTGTAAAGCTCAGTTGAATAATTCAATCTTGTTTTCTCATAAAAGGTGAAATGGCTTTTAGCGGCTGTGAAATTCCTTGTCTGAAATTTTTAGGTTAGGACCAAAACAATGTCCTGACTTTAATAGCCCACAATATTCTTCATTTAAGAACTTTGAAAAATGCCTATAAATATCTTATATAAAATTTCTGAAACTGGCTGATAAGGGAAGTTTCTTTCTGTGTTTTTTTTTTCTTTATCAAGTTTAGAAAAAGCTAAAAACAAAAGCAAAAGGAACTAAATATGGAACCTGTGTTCAGTGCATAATCAAGAGCGTCCACGTGCTTGGGATGATCAGCAAAGTCACGTGCTGTAGCTGGATTCTTCAACCAGCTCACACAGAGGAGAGTGCGAGGTTCATGGGGGCACTGACTGTGGTAGATGGAAATTTTATTGAAATAGGTATATTTCTTTCCATGTGTTTGATTTTATGTGAAAATACTGCTTCTGAGGCTTCCCTTCCCTTCTTCACCTTAATATGGCATATTTTTTTTCCTATGACCTGTCAAGGACTGTGCCAAACAATTTAAGTTCCACCACATGACAGAGATTTTTTAAAATAAAGGAATAATTAAATGCTATTTGTACACCATTTGTACAAATAATTTATTTGTTCTACTATTTTTTATTGTTATGTTCTTGTTTCAATTTTGATTGCCATTTTCCTACAAAGACCAGTGTCTATTCATTTCTATTTAAATTTATCATGTATCATCGTTTATCATGTATATAAATTTAAATGATTTATTTAAAATAATAGAAGGTTTTATGATTTCAGGAAGTGGAAAATCTCCTGGGCAGAGCATTATATGAATAAATTTTCTTTAAATCACTTTTTTCCCTCTATTTCTTAGCTAGAGAATTCTTTTTAAAATGATTTCATTCCTCTTAAAACCTTTGAGATGTGTTCCGATCATAACACTATTCACACTTGCTTGAGGCTCAATGGTGTATTAATAAAATATTCTTTAAGAAGGACTATTATTTTAGGCTCAGTGTAGGTTTTTGTACAAACCTCAGCTCTTTCCTGTTGGATATTGTCAATGCCATTCCCAACTCCCTCTCCCTAATGCAGTGACCTCTTCTTAACCTTCATGGCAGTTGATCTGGCAGCACTCAGCACTCATTGCTTCTAGAAATTCTGTATTTTGCTCTTGAAATATAATTCTCTTCTATCTCTCTTGACTATTACTTTACTACTATTTATTGATTTATCCTATTCTATGGCCTATCCCTTAAAATAACTGGTCTGAAGGATTCTTTTCTGAAGGCACATTTTATAAACTTTCTTCCTAGGTTACATCATATATACCAAAAATTCCAGCTAAAAATTAACAACTTCCAACCATATATCATTAGGTCAGCACTTTATAGTTTTCTATAGTTTGATTTACTTTGAAAATGAAGACATCTTTTTCATCTTTTGTTTATCTTTAAATACCTAACAGAATACCTTGTACATAGTAAATATTAAATGGATGAAAACCATGCTCACATCAGTAAAACTTTCTTAATTTCTATGTTTGATTTTAATATTTTACTAGAGGCTCAGTGCATGAAATTTGTGCACGGGGGGAGGGGGATTCTCTCAGCCCGGCCTGCACCCTCTCACAATTTGGGACCCCTCAGGGGATGTTCAACTGCCAGTTTAGGCCCAATCCTACAGAGATCCCTGCAGAATAGGTTCTAAAATGGCAGTTGGACATCCCTTTCACAATCCAGGACCACTGGCTCCTAACCGCTGGCCTGCCTGCCTGCTTCATTGCCCCTAACACTCTCCTGCCTGCCTGATCGCCCCTAACCACTCTGCTTGCCTGCCTAATCGTCCCTAAATGCTTGCCTGCCTGCCTGATCGCCCCTAACATTCCTCTGCCCTTGGCCCCTGTCGCCACCGCGGGTTTGTCCAGAAGGACATCCAGAATGATGTCTGGAAGGCCATTTGGCTGTCCACTATCATTAGCATATCATGCTTTTATTATAAATTCTTCTAATCCACCCCAAACAGTGATGGAAGAATCCATGCAGGTGTTTCCTTTCCCTGTTGCATAATTACACTTCTGTCATGATGACCAACAGATTCCCCTTACAATTGATATGCTTTTAACTCACGACTATTTCTGTCAGACTTCTTGTGGAAGTCAGATATTTGGGGGATTGAGATGATACTTTGCAAAACTTTTTTTTTTTCCCCTTTGTGCTATGGACTAGACTGATTTTGACCAAAAGTCCATGGAGCAGAAATGCTAAGATGTTTGGGAACGTTTTGCTCCGAGTAGGAGCCTTTTATTGGCAGAAGTGAATATCCCATGGAGATGAAAAAAGACCTATGAAATTTCACTTTTAAAAACAAAGCGGTGTTTAAGTTTTGTAGAAACAGAAGGTATTGCTTAAAAATGAGTAGGCAGATGTTATGAGAATTTGTTTTAGAGAATTTCTCTCAGGTTCAGTCATGTTTGCCAAGTTACAACCGGGACCAGATTTTGACAGTTCAGCAGAGCTCAGCAGTTGAGGATCTGTGGTGATAAAGATGAAGAGCACTCATGCTGTGTGAGGGCCATCGGCACTGTGAAGGGAGGAGAAGGAGCCGCAGGTTGCCTGACAGGTACCCTGCTTCTCTTAGTTGACTTAGTCAAGCCAAAAAGTAGAGTGGAAAATTTAAGCTATCTTGTCTTGGAGACTTACCTTTGCTTAATGAAAAATGTGTATTAATAAATACTGTACATTGCTCTCACTCAAAGAAGCCTATGGTTTTCTTCAATGTATACTTGATGTTTCTTTAAGGCAAAGTTATGCCACTCAAATATGATCGTGTTAAAGCTTATAGAATTCAGAAAGGGATAGAAATTGGGATATTCTTAGATCTAAACCATTTGATCCCTGGCACTAGCCATCTTCATCCCTGGGAATTTCTCTCTCTCTCTCTCTCTCTCTCTCTCTCTCTCTCTCTCTCCCTCTCTCCCTCTCTCCCTCTCTCTGTCACATACACACACACCACAAATACACACACACCGCACACTCATTAGGAAGTCTGTGCAATACGTCCTGTCTGACTTTGGAGGGCATGCACTGTGGTCTCTGCCTCTGCACTGAAGTGCGTGAGTGTTTTCGAGGTAAGCCAGCGTATTCCATGCTGGGAAAAGGACAAAAAAGCTGAAAGACCAACCATAGCTGTCTTTCGTCTGACACACTAGAAAGAAAAAAATCCCAAGGTAACATATCTAACTGACTGGACTGCTGAGGTTATTTTGTTGTTTTTGTTTGCTTGATATCCTTTTAAAAATGGAGGTGTGGTCTGTAAAATCTTTTTCTTATTTTTATTAGTGAGGGGGGTCAGCTTAGGTGCTTACCATGTACAGCCTGTCTTGGCTTGAGGTGGCATATCTTTGGTTATGAGATATTTATTTTGGCATTAGGAGTAGAATTTTCTTGATGCCTATGGAAAATAAGTTAGAGCAATGGAAATAGCAAATAACTTTCTTTTCACACACATACCCCTTAGTGTCTTTTTCTCCTTTCTTCCACATATCTTTATTTCATACTAGGTGTACCAGTTAATAATGTGGATTTTTTTCAATAGATGGAGTTACACATATGTTGATATATATGCGATTTCATATGTATGCTATTTTGTTGTATTGACAGCAAAATTCATATGTCAAATTTGCTGAAAGAGTTAACATCATAGATATTTTTATGCTTAAAAATGTCGAATTTCATACAAAAAAAAAAAGACCATTTGCGGGAAGTTTTAATTCATTACTTTATTTTGAAGAAAATATTATTGTGTACTTCGGGAAGCTTATGGTGAACATGTTCCAACTCAAGATGCTTGTGAACACTGGTTTAAACGCTTTAAAAGTGGTGATTTTCATGTGAAAGACAAAGAACGTTCAGGTCAACTGAAAAAGTTTGAAGACCAACAATTACAAGCATTATTGAATGAAGATGTGTGTCAAACTCAAATACAACTTGCAGAAAGATTAAATGTTGCTCAGCAAACAATTTCCAATTGTTTACAAGCAATGGGAAAGATTTTAAAGGAAGGAAAGAAAATGGAAAACCGAAAAGTCATCGGTAAAATGTTGCTTCAATGGCATGAAAGAAAGTCTTTTTGCATTGAATTGTGACTGGCGATAAAAAGTGGATTTATTTTGGGAATTTCAAATGCACAAAATAAATCATGGGTTGATCCGGTCAACCCTCAACATCGACTGCAAGGCCAAATGGCTTCAGAAAGAAGACAGTGCATTTGGTGGGATCAGGAAGATGTGGTTGGTGTATTATGAGCTTCTAAAACCAGGTGAAACCATTAATACTGATCTCTACGTACAACAAATAATCAATTTGAACCATGCTTTGATCATAAAATGACCAGAATGGGCCAGAAGACACAGCAAAAGTAATTTTGCTTCGTGATAACACACCATCACACACTTCATAACCAGTTAAAGACACGTTAAAAGATCTTGCCTGGGAAGTATTAACCCACCCACTGTATTCACCAGACCTTGCTCCTTCAGATTACCACTTGTTCTGATTGATGGCACTTGCACTTTCTGAGCAGCACTTCAAAACATACAAAGAAGTAGAAAATTGGGTCTCTGAATGGTTTGCCTCAAAACAAGAAAAGTTCTATTGGGACGGTATCCACAAATTACCTGAAAGATGGGGGAATGTGTAGCTAGCGATGGACATTACTTTGAATAAAGCACTTTTGATGTTTCTCTTGAAATTATCATGTTTTCTTTGATTACAAAATCTGCTATTATTAACCGGTACACCTGGTACTGAGATATTCTGGGAAGTTTTGTGCTATGGAGGGCAGAGCTCTCCCATTTACAGCTGGAAGCTTCTCATGGTTTCCTGCTCCTAGCACCAGAGCCTGGTTGCCTTTGTGTGCAGATACAGAGGCATTTGATTATTTTGCATAAAAATGAAGACTGGACCATTAAGGGACCTGCTGCCATTGAAAATATTCTTCAAACTCTATCCAGGGTTGAAGGCATTAAACGCCAGCACAAAGTGCTAGTTGTGGTTAATGGCTTTTAGGCCTGGGGTTTGGAGTTTCTATCAAACACTTTGGACATATGAATTAAATATTGTCTTAGTACAGGTCTGCGGAAGGCATTGCTGACCAGCATGAATGCACACTGTTTGTGGTTCCCAGTCCGGACACTGGAGTCTGTGAAGCTGGGCCACCTCTGGGATGGCTTGCCATTTGCCACTGCTGCCAGCATGAGTAAGGGCTGCCATTTCAGCTGTGCTCAGAAGGCTGTTGGCCCCGCTGCCCCTTGCTGTGTGACATGTCACAGCTTACTTAACCTCATGAGCATATCTGGCAAATGGAGGATTTAGAGTCCATTTTATTAAGGGTTTTGTGAGATAATGCTTGGAAGTGTCCGATAAACTCCTTTGATAGTTACTTGGTAAAAGGCACTTATTATAGGATTCTTCTCATTCATAGTATTAACCTGTCAGAAATAGTTTGGGACCATTTTTGTCGAAAACTCTGTATATAGTCATTGGACACAAATGAATTCATGCCTGTGATGTACTAGATACTGTTCCAAAAGGTGAGGCCCAGGGCTGACTCTCCACTGGCCTAGGAAGGAAGAAGAAGGTAGTGAAGAAACAAGGTGGTAGTGACAATTCTGTGATTGCAGAGAAACTAGCTAAAGTGGGTGGCCAAAGGAGGCTGGTGAGATTTGCTGAAAAGGCCAGACCTGGAAGAAGAAACCCTTTTGGAGGCTTCTGCCAATCTGGGTGCTAGTAGAAGTGGCTGATGAGTAGTGTTGGGTCGAGGGATTTTGTAAGTAGAATTAGGGTAAGGGAAGCTGAGAATTAGTTTGTAGGGAAGGAAAAAAAAACAATGGACTGAACTGAAAGGGCTTAAGGAGTTTTGTGGGATTGAAGAATTTTTCTTAAAGAAGAAGCTCCAGTGGCATTTGTTCATGTAAAAGAAAAAAACCACAGGTATAACTTGAATGTGAAAAGTTTCAGATGCATATATATGCCTTTGGTTTTGTTTGGGGTGTCATATTATGCTCAGAGACTGAGTTTGTCTTTGCCAGTAATTTATTTAACCCAAGGGTTACTGCAGGAATTATCGTAAGCCAATAGCATAGAGGATAATGTCTCTTAATAAATCAATCCTATATAATAAAAGGGTAATATGCAAATTGATCCTAACAGCAGAATGCCTGGGAACAACCAGTTGCTATGACATGCACTGACTACCAGGGAACAGATGCTCAATGCAGGAGCTGTCCCCGGTGGTCAGTGCACTTCCAAAGGGGGAGCTCCACTGAGCCACAAATCAGGCTGACTGCTGCAAGCACAACGGTGGTGGTGGTGGTGGTGGTGCAAGCCTCTCCCACCTCCTCTGCAGCACTAAGGATATCCAACTGCGGGCTTAAGCTGTCAGTCAGACATCCTCCAGGCTCCAGGGCTGCCAGAGAGATGTCTGACTGCCAGTTTAGGCCTGATCCCCCAGGGAGCAGGCCTAAGCCAGCAGGTGGACATTCCCTGAGAGTCCCGGACTGCAAGAGGACACAGGCCAGGCTGAGGGACCCACACCTCCCTCCCCCGAGTGCATGAATTTTCATGTACCAGGCCTCTGGTAAAGAAATAACTTAGTCCAAAGAAATGATAGATTAACTACACTATCATTCCAAGCAAGGGGAAATTAAAGGAAGAAAGCCCAAATTTAAATGAGGTAGACCTTTTTGTACAAGTAGGCACTGAGGAGAGATGCTTTAACCAATCACAAGCTGACTTCCAGCTGCCAATGGAGCACATTGCTAGGGAACGAAGATGCCAGTGTTGGAGGGTAGACTGGCTGCCTCGGGTTAATACTGACGCAGGACAGGTGTCCCTTCTCTTCCTGGGACCCTTGCAGGATTAGCACCATTGTCAACCAGTCACCTTGAAGATCTTGTGTGTCAAGATCTTCAGAGAAGTGTTTAGAAGATCAGCAAAGTGTTGCCTGCCCAAAAGGAAATTCTTGGCTATTCCTCACAGATTGTTAGTATTTATAGTCTAAATGTCCCCTTGCTATAGTTGCTTCTCCACATGTTCTTGTCAAGAAACCCTAGCAGGGATCCTCAGCAGCTGAGCTATGGAGCCCTTCTCAGTGACAACAGATGAGATGATGGCATCCTCACACAACTTATCTCACTCTTATGTCAAAACAACTTTACTTCTAGAAACAACTTTGTTTTATCTTTGTCATAAACAAGTGGATTAAAGCCACTTCACTTAAGTCATAAACAAGTGCATTTTAATTCCTATCAAAACAACATACAACACCTGTAAAGGAATTCATTTATACCCAATAGATGTTTATTTTAATGTAAAAATCTATCATAGTTATAAATACAAATTCGTGTCTATGTTATATACACATAATTTTAAGTGTGACTTTTAGGAGAAACTAAATCAATGAGATAGGACAAAATAAAAATTTTAATCGTTTCTCATTATTTTCATATACAAATCTTAAGAGCAGGAGCAGAGTCGGTTCAGAAGTCAGTTTCTGATGGAGTAAATATGCATGTTTTAAATTGCTGTTGATAAAGCAATTGATATGGCTGGCTGAGGTTTCAAAGTTAGCTTCAATTTCACTCTGGAGCTCACTTGCTAAAGTACAGTTACTCTGCAGTGGCCTCGTCTAGTCTGTTGGCTGGGAAACTTATCTCCAAACAGGATATGATAATTATTTGTAAATGATCATTGCTCTTTCTGACAATAGCTCATCACTGGGTGCTCAGGGAAATAGCTCTTCTGAAACATGCATATAAAGACAATTTGAATGAAAATATCATATGTACAAGCATATAAATACTAGTTGATCTAATAAACTGGAGGATGCCTAAGTAGAGCTAATTCAAAATAATTTAGTTATATTAACCTACATTTGGGATCCATTAAGTAACTTGCCTAGTATTTATAGAAAAGGGTATCAAAATAAAAATTCTTGGCAATCAAATGAAACAAGGACATTGGGGTTTTAAAAGGACAATGGAAAGTTCACTGAGCCAGAAAGGAAGATTGTACCACAGGCCTGCAGGAATCCGCTTCTTCCACCATCATCTCTGCATTTCAAATGGCAAACCTAACTCCAGCTAGAAAATATTATGTCACTGTGGAATGATATGCTAATAGCCTACCTGTTTTGGGAGATTTTTTTTTTTATTTGTTTGTTTGTTTATTTGTGCAGTGAAACTTCTTTGGTATCTTTGTATTAACCTCCCCAAAACCCTGGTGGGGGGAGGGGGACTTTGGACATTTCTCTGTACAAACAGATTGGGTTATTTTCAGATGACTAGCATTTTTGAAATAAGAAATCCAGCTTCTATCCATAAGAATCCATATCAGGTGGGCAAAAAATGGAGTGTAAATACTATGTGTTTGATATTTTTATTTTGGATCATGAGTGATTGAAGCAATCAATTTCTGTGGTTGAAGCAATCCATTTCTGCTATAGCATTTGAATAGCTTAGTCACAACATCAACCACTGCTTTTAGTGATCCCAATTCTGTGTCCAGCCCAACCTCTTCCTGAGTCTCAGACCCAGGCTTATTGAACAAATTTCCGCTCCTTTGACTAATCGTTTTTTCCCTAAATGTCTCATGTTCTCTAGGCCTCTCAAAATCAACATGTCAAAATATTAACTTTAGACACACGTCCAACACACACATACATGCACACATGCATGTGTGCAACAAAAGTGAGCAGACAACATAGAAGAAAAATTTTGTTTTTCCTGCTATAAATCCTGTCTTGGTTTCAAGTAACTCAAACTAGGAACCTGAGATTCTTTCATAACTTCTCCCTCTCCCCACTTTCTTGCACAAACAGTCCCAAGTATGGCGGTGTTTACCCTAACATTGGTCTTGAGCTTATCTCCTTTGGACTGCCATCATTATTTTCCTTCTCAGCCACAGCAACAGCGTCCTGACTGGTCTGGCTGCCACATCTCTATTTCTTCTCTTTACCTCAGCCTTCCATGCGAAATTCATCCAGACTCCATTGCTCCTCACTACCCTGACACCCCACTCCTGGTCTGCCACTTTCATGCCAGCCATTCTCACTTTTTTCTTTAATACAGCAACCAGAATGATCCTTTAAGAACCTAAATCATTCATGCCATTCCTCTATTCAGAAGCCTCTAGTGACTTCCCACCTCATTCAGATAGGTCCTTGGGATGGTCTGGAAGAGCATTCATGACCATCCTTTGCTGCTGTTTTCCTCACACATTCTTGTCTATCACACTGGCCTTGTCATTCAACCCAAGGTATATTCCATTCTCAGGCTTGTGAACTTGCTGGTCCCCTTGCCCCCTTCCTTAGAAATCTGTGTCCTGGCACTGCCACCTGCTGCAAGTCATTACTCAAATCCTCAGCAAGGCCCATCTCAACAATTATCCTACATAGATTGTGCAACACCTCAAACCACCCATGTTATCCTTCTTTCCATGCTTAATTTTTATCCACAGTGCTGTTCACCTTCTGATATACCATAGACTTTACTTACATCTTTGATCTGCAAATTTTGTCTATTTTATTCATTGTTGAGTCCTCTGCTTAAAATAACAAGAACTAAATAGATATTTTTTAGATAAGCGCGTGAGCATCATTTGGGGAGCATTTAAAAAACACGGTTGTGCAAATTCTACTCAGACTTATTAAATGAGAACCTTAGGGTGTGGGGTCCAGAAGTTGATATTTTGACAAAGTCCCAGGCTTCAGAGCCATTGATCCCAGAGAGAAAGTTTTTAAACCATAGATATCCCCAGCTTAAAACCCTTCGACAGCTCTCCATTTTCCTCTGGGGTTATGCCCAAACTGCTTAAAATGACTCTGCAGATCAGGTCTCTGGGGGACTTTCAGCCTGCATATCCTCCCACCAATCCACCGTCCCCCGGCAAACGTGTGTTTTCTCTAGTGTGTCTTCATTTCTCTGCCAAGAATGTTTTCTTTCCACTCTCTGTCTGGTGAATTGCTCATGGAGAAAGTTCTGAATCAAATATTAGTGGTTAAGTACAATTTTCTCTTATACCCTCGTTTCTACACAACCATCCCAGAAAGTAAGTTACTTTTATTGTACATTATATATCCTATTCATATCATATCCCATTATAATTAGACTCTAAACTCCTGAAAGATTTATAAAGACATCCTCAACATCTGGCAAATTATTAAATACTAGAGGCCCGGTGTAGAAAATTTGTGCACTTGAGGCAGGGGGAGGTGCAGTGGGAGGGTTCTAAGCCAGGCTTGTGCTCTCTTGCAGTCCAGGAGCCCTTAGGGAACATCTGACTGATGGGGAGTGGGCCTAAGCCAGCAGCTGGACATCCTTAGCTCTGCCGTAGAGGAGGGAGAGGCTTCCCCACCACCACTGCACTCACCAACCGTAAGCCCGACTCAGGGCTTCTGGCTGAGCGGCACTCCCACTGTGGGAGTGCATTGACCACCAAGGGATAGCTCCTGCATTGAGCACCTGCCCCCTGGTGGTCAGGGTGCATCATAGCAACTGGTCGTTCTGCTTTCAGGCCGAAACCTGCTCTCCGACATCCCCTGAAGGATCCCAGATTGCGTGAGGGCGCAGGCCAGGCCAAGGGACCCCACAGGTGCACGATTAGGCCAGAGAGGGACATGGGAGATTGGCCAGCCGGGGAGGGACCACAGAAGGGCTCCAGGGCGTATCCAAACCATCTTGCTCAGTCCTGGCTGTACCCCAGCAGCAAGCTAACGTACCAGTCCGGGCGTCTGCCCCCTGATGGTCAGTGCATGTCACAGCGAGCTGTTGAGCAGCTTTAGCATGTCATTAGCTTATTACACTTTGATTGGTTAAATGGCCAATTGGACCACCAGACAGCTAGCATATTAGGCTTTTAATATATAGGGTAGTTCTTTAGTTAATGTACCAAAACAAAAATTTGATATGAGCTACCTTTATTGGATTTTCCTGTGAGTGTGTGTGTGTGTGTGTGTGTGTTGGTTTTTGGCACTGTGTCAATATTTTTTTAAATGTGAATAAATATATAAATGAATACATAAAATCTACAAATGAGATACAGCATATTGTTTCATTGAATTCCTATGAAGAAAAAAATCCATTATTATGCATATTAAGAATTTGAGACTTAATGTGAATACACAATTAAATAAGCACAGTAAATAAGTAAAAATATTTTAAATGGTTTAAAATGGCCAACAATAATCCTAATCCTACTCTCTCTAGGCATGTTTAGTTATCTTAAATGCAAAATAGTTAAAATCCCAAGACAAATGTATGAGTGTGTGTGTGTAATGTATATATAAAGACAGAAAAGAGAAAGGAATAATTTTTTGCTTAATGAGATATAATAAAAGTATTTTTATACTTTTGGAGTGATTTTAAAGATTTATGAGAGAAATATTGAGTATATGTGTCTTAAAGCTTTGAAATAACTTTATAGCCAAACTCTTAAATTGTACCTTCATTTACACTGTGTGCATACTATATATATACATGTTTTTTTAAAAAACTATTGTTGAAAGTATTACATATTTCCCTTCCCCACCCCCCTCCATTGACCTCTTCTAGCCCGCCTCTACCCCCTGCCCCAGGCCTCCACCACCCTATTGTGTGTGTCCATGGGTTATGCATACATGCATATAACTTCTTTGGTGATCTCTTCCCACCCACCCACCCTTTCCCACCTTCCCTCTGAGATTCGACAGTCTATTCCTTGCTTCTATGTCTCTGAATCTATTTTGTTCATCAGTTTATTTTGTTCATTAGATTCCACAAATGAGTGAGATCATGTGAGACTTGTCTTTATCCAACTGGCTTATTTCACTTAGCATAATACTCTCCAGGACCCTACATGCTATCTCAAAGAGTAAGAGATCATTCTTTTTTATTGCTGCATAGTATTCGATGGCATAAATGTACCACAACTCCTTTATTCACTCATCTACTGATGGGCACTTGGCTGTCCGATCTTAGCTATTGTAAATTGTGCTGCAATGAACAAAGAAGTGCATACATTCTTTTTGATTGGTGTTTTGGGTTTCTTAGGATATATTCCTAGAAGTGGGGTCACTGGATCAAATAGTAGTTGCATATTTAATTTTTTGAGGAACCTCCATACTGTTTTCTACAATGGATACACCCGTCTGCATTCCTAACAGCAATGTACTAGGGTTTCCTTTTCTCCATGTGCTTGCCAGCACTAGTCATTTGTTGATTTGTTGATGGTAGCCATTGTCATTTGAATCTCCATCTCCCTGCTGATCAGTGACTGAGCATTTCTTCATATTATCTCTTGGTCATCTGTATGTTCCCTCTGGAGAAGTGTCTAGTTAGGTCCTTTGCCCATTTTTTTAATTGGATTGTTTGTCTTCCTTTTGTTAAGTTGCATAAGTTCCTTATATATTTTGGATATTAAAACTTTATCAGATGTATCAATGCCAAATATGTTCTCCCATTCAGTGTGTTCCCTTTCCATTTTCTTGATGGTTTCTTTTTCTGTGCAGAAGCTTTTTATTTTGATGTAATCCATTTGTTTATTTTTCTCCTTAGTTTCCTTTGCCCTAGGAGTGTCTGTAAACATATTGCTGCTATGAGAGATGTCTGAGATTTTGCTGCCTATGGTTTCTTCTAGGATTTTTATGATTTCATGACTTATATTTAAGTCTTTTATCCATTTTGAGTTTATTCTTGTGTATGGTGTAAGTTAGTGGTCTAATTCCATTTTTTTATTTTGCTTGTATCTGTCCAATTGTCTCATTTATAGAAGAGATTGTCTTGACTCCACTGTATACTCTTGACTCCTTGTGTCAAATAATGCCTTTGGTTGATTCCCAGGGTCTCTGTTCCATGCCATTCATCTATATGCCTGTTCTTATGCCAGTACCAAGATGTTTTGATTATAGTGGCTTTGTAGTATTATTTGATATTTGGTCTTGTGATTCCTCCAACTTTATTCTTCTTTCTCAAGATTGCTGTGGTCATTTAGTATCTTTTTTGGTTCCATATAAATGTTTGAAGTATTTGTTTTAGATTTGTAAATATGCCATTGATGTTTTAATAGCAATTGCATTGAATCTGTAGATTGCTTTGGGTAGTATACTTTTTAAAAGTATATTTTATTGATTTTTTACAGAGAGGAAGGGAAAGGGACAGATAGTTAGAAACATTGATGTGAGAAACATTAATCAGCTGCTTCCTGCACACTTCCCACTGGGGATATGCCCACAACCAAGGTACATGCCCTTGACCAGAATCGAACCTGGGACCCTCGAGTCCACAAGCCGACGCTCTATCCACTGAGCTAAACAGGATAGGGCAGTATGGACATTTCAATAATATTAAGTCTACCAATTCATGAACATGGTATATTCTTTTATTTGTTTATATCTTCCTCTATCTCCTTTTTCAATACCCTGTAGTTCTTCAAGTACAAGTATTTTATATCCTTAGTTAAGGTTATTCCTAAGTATCATAAAAGAAAAATTTTTTTAGCAATGGTAAATGGGATTGTTTGTTTAGTTTCTCTTTTTGAGAGTTCACTATTGGTGTATGAAACTGCTATAGATTTCTGGGTGCTAATTTTGTATCCTAATACGTTGCCGAATTAATTTATTAAATGGTAGAGTCTTTATGGTTTTCTATGTACAACATCATGTAATTTGTGAATAATGAGAGTTTACTTCCTCCTTTCCAATTTGGATGCCTTTTATTTCTTCTTCTTGTCTGATCATTGTGGCTAGGACTTCCTGTACTATCTATATCTCTATCTATAAAAGCCTAATATGCAAAGTGTTCCCTTAGGAGTTCGACCAACTGGGAATTCGATCGCCTACTATGACATTTGCTGACCAAGTAGGGGGAGGCGCAGAATGAAGGAAGGCCGTGGGTGACAGCTGGCAGCCAGGGAAGGAAGGCCCCAGCAAATAGCTGGCAGCCACTAGGGTCCTTACCCATGCACAAATTTCATGCACTGGGCCTCTAGTATTGAATAAGAGTGGTGAAAGTGGACATTCCTATCTTGTTCCTGGTATTAGGGGAAATGGTTTTAGATTTTTTCCATTGAGTATGATACTGGGTGTCGGTTTGTCATATATGGCCCTCTTATATTGACATATGGTCCCTCCATTCCCACTTTGCTGAGAGTTGTCATCAAAAATGGGTGCTAGATTTTGTCAAATGTATTTTCTGCATCTATTGCAGTGGTTCCCAACCTTTTCTTGGCCATCTTCCACCTAAGCATCTCTAAATCCTGATGCCTCCCCCCCACTGTGATATATAATTCTCATTCGAAAAATGAACTCCTATTCATATGGAGGAAGCCTAAAAGGCCATTAACTTAGTCTAAACAAACTTCCAAAGAACAAAGCATCCATGAAAGAGAAAAATAAAAGAATAAAAGGACAGTTGAAGTACTGAGGAAGAAATTACTAAGAAATTGTTAAAAATCTGTAATAATAAAAGCATAATATGCTAATTAGACCAGACAGCCAAACAATCTTCCAGATGTCATTCTGGACGTCCTTCCAGATGAAACTGTGGCAGTGGTGGCCGAGGCAGAGGCAGTAAGGAGTGATCGGGCAGGCAGGCAAGCAGTTAGGTGTGATAAGGCAGGCAGGCAGAGTTGTTATGAGCGATCAAGCAGGCAGGCAGGAGAGCAGTTAGGAGCCAGTGGTCCCAAATTGTGAGAAGGATATCTGACTGCTGGTTTAGGCCCGATCCCGTGGATTGCGCCTAAACCAGCAGTCAGATACCCCCCAAGGGGTCCTGGATTGTGAGATGGTACAGACCGGGCTGAGGGACCCCCTCTAACCTCCCCCCTCACCTGCATGAATTTCGTGCACTGGGCCTCTAGTAATAATAATATGAAGTGTTATGAAAAAATAGCAAATAAAGTTTCAAAACATAATAGAGAACTGAAATGCATAAATGTTTCACAATATATATTTATATACTGTATCTGAGGCCCTCAAAACCATAAGAAATGCAAAAAATTCACTGTTAATAACTCATTCTCAAATTTCCCCCCATAAAAATCAAATTGCCCCCCTGTGGAACCACTGATCTATTGATATGATCCTGTGATTTTTGCCTTTCAATTTGTGTATATGATGTATCACATTTATTTGACTTGTGCATACTTATACCAGCCTTATATCCCTGGAATAAATTCCAGTTGGTCATGGTGTATGATCTTTTTAATGTATTGCTGGATCAGATCTGCTAATATTTTGTTGAGGATTTTAACATTTATAGTCATCAAGGATATTGCCCTCTAATTTTCTTTCTTGGTTGTGTCTTTATCTGGTTTTGGAGTTAGGATAACTGGCCTCATAAGAAAGGGTTGGAAGTGTTCCTTCCACTTGAATTTTTTGGAGTAGTTTGAGGAGGACAGGTGTTAGTTGCTCTTTGAAGGTTTGGTAAAACTCCCTGAGAAGCCATCGGGACCATGGCTTTTGTTTGCTGGGCATTTTTTTGGTTACTTCTTCTAACCAGTTGTTGTTGGCCTATTCAGGTTTTCTGATTCTTACTGATTCAGTTTTAGAAGATTGTATTTTTTTTTTTTAGGAATTTGTCTGTTTCATCCACATTGTTCAGCTTGTTGGCATGTAGTTGTTCATAATATTTTCTTATAATCCTTTGTATTTCTGTAGTGTCAGTTGTTACCTCTCTGCTTTTATTTCTGATTTTATTTATTTGGGTCCTCTTTGTTTCTTAATGAGTCTGGCTAATAGTTCATCAATCTTGTTTATCTTTTCAAAGAACGAGCTCTTGGTTTCATTGATTATTTGTATTGTTTTTTTAAAAATGTCTGTATCATTTATTTCTCCTCTAATCTTCATTATTTTCTTCCTTCTACTTACTCTGGGCTTTTCTTTTTGTTTTCTTTCAAATTCTTTGTAAGTTGTAGGATTAAATAATTTATTATTAATTTATCTTTTTTTATGAGGTAGGCCTGTAGTGCTATGAGCTTCTCTCTCATGTCTGCTTTTGCTGTGTCCCACAGATTTTGGGTTGTTTTGTTTTCATTTGCATTTGTTTCCAGGAAGTTTTTATTTCTTCTTTCTTGATCTCATTAGTAGCCCATTTATTGTTTAATAACACACTATTTAGCCTCTATGTTTTTTAATGTGTTTGAGTGATTTTACTGTAGTTTATTTCTAATTTCATTCCATTGTGATCTGAGAAGATGCTTGATATTATTTCAGTATTCATGACCTTGTAAAGACTTGTTTTATGTCCTAACATGTAGTTTGTCTTTGAGAATTACCCATGGTCATTTAAAAGGAATGTATATTCTGCAGCTCTGAGGGGAAATGTTCTATAAATGTCTATTCAATTCATCTGATCCAGTGTGTCCTTTAGAGTCTCTGTTTCCTTGTTAATTTTTTTTGTCTAGAATATCTATCCAGTGATGTCTGTGGGATATTCAAGTCCCCTACCATGATTGTATTACTGCTCATCTCTCAAGAAGTTTTTAAAATATATTTAGGTGCTCCTATATTGGGTGCATATATGTTTACCAGGGTTATATCCTCTTGTTGGATCAATCCCTTTAGTATTAAATAGTGACCTTTATTGTCTTTTGTGATGGCCTTCATTTTGAAGTTTATTTTGTCAGATATGAGTATTGCTACCCCAGCTTTTCTTTCATTTCCATTTGCATGGAAATTTTTTTCCATCCCTTCACTCTCATCCTATGTGAGTCTTTTATTCTGAGATGGGTGTCTTGTAAACAGAAAAATTGGGTCATTTTTTTATCCACTCAGTTACCCTATGTCTTTAATTGGAACATTTAGTCCATTTACATTTAAGATTATTATTTACTAGGGGCCCGGTGCACAAAAATTTGTGCACTCGGGGTGTCCCTCAGCCCGGCCTGTGCCCTCTCGCATTCTGGGACCCCTAAGGGGATGTCCACCTGCTGTGTGCCTGGCCAGCCTGGGTGAGGGGCTGATGGCTGTTTGCAGGCTGTCCAAGCCCCCCAGTGTGGACCCTCACCCCATTGGGGTGTAGCCAGCCTGGGTGAGGGTCTGAGGGCTGTTTTCAAGCTGCCCACAGTCCCTTCAGGTTTTGGGTCCCTACTGGGGTGCCTGGGCAGCCTGGGTGATGGGCTGAGGGGCGTTTTTAGGCTGCCCACAGCTCCCATTGACCCAACGTCCCAGCAAAGCTGGCTGGAAGCAGGTTTTTGGGGTTTATTTATCTTCAATAATTGAAACTGTTGCTTTAAGCCGAGGCCTAGGCAGGTAACGAAGCCTCCTGTTTGGTTCAGCTCCATGGCTTTTATAATTGCAACAATATTGCCTTAGTAGATGCCCAGCCGGCCTAGGCAGGCAGTTTCCTCCATCGCTGATGCAACAGAAGCCTCCTGTTTACTTCAGCTCTGTGACTTCTATAATTGCAACTACGTTGCCTGGAGCAGAGAGAGGCCCAGCTGGTCTAGGCTGACAGTTTACTCCTGGTGCAATGGAAGCCTCCTGTTTACTCTAGCTCCATGACTGCCAGCCTCCATCTTGGCTGGGTTACATACAGCCGCTCTGATTGGCTAGAGGGCATGGCTTAGGCGTCCTGGTGAAATGGTCAATTTCAATATTACTCTTTTATTAGATTAGATAGGTACTTATTTATTGCCATTTTAATTCCTTATGCCTATGTTTCTCTCTGTATATATTTATATATTTCTTCTCATTACAAAAGTCCCTTTAGCACTTCTTGCAGTGATGGTTTGGTGGTGATTAAACTCCTTTACCTTTTTTTTTTTTTTTTTTTTTTTTTTTTGTCTGGGAAGCTCTTTATTCCACCATCTATTTTTTAATGATAGCTTTGCTGGATATAGAAATCTTGGTTTAAGATCCTTGCTTTTCTTTACCTTGAATACTTCATGCCATTCCTATCTGGCCTATAGAGTTGTTGATTTAAAAAATCAGCTGACAGCCTTATGGGAGCTCCTTTGTAGGTAACAAAATGCTTTACTCGTGCTGTCTTTAAGCTTCTCTCTTTGTCTTTAATTTTTGTCATTTTAATTATGATGTGTCTGGTTATGGTCCTGTTTGGATTCTTCTTGCTTGGGACTCTCTGTGCCTTTCAAACTTGTGTGACTTTTTCTTTCACCCAGTTAGGGAAGTTTTCTGCCATTATTTCCTCAAACAAGTTCTATATCACTTGTTCACTTTCTTCCCCTTCTGGTACTCCTGTAACGTGAATATTATTACATTTCTTGTAATCCCACAGCTCCCTTAAACTGTCCTCTTGTTTTCTAATTGTTTCTTTTTTGATTTTCTGATTAATTTTTTTCTACCCTGTTTTCTGATTCACTAATCTAATCCTTGGCTTTTCCTAATCTTCTATGTATTCCTTCTACTATGTTCTTTCTTAGTGCTATGTCATTCTTCATAGTTACTGTACCTTTTCTCATGCTGTTGAGCACCTTTGCTATCATTATTCTGAACTCTGTGTCTGATAAATTTATTATCTCCATTTCATTTATCTATTCTGGAGAATTCTCTTATTCTTTCATTTGGGGCTTTTTTTTTTTTTTTTTTTTTTTTTTTTTTTTTTTTTTTTTTTTTTTTTTTTTTTTTTTTTTTTTTTTTTTTTTTTTTTTTTTTTTTTTTTTTTTTTTT
>PVJC01001610.1:0-37887 GCA_004026665.1 Murina feae | reverse complement strand
CACAGCTGTGGCTTCCTCTGCTTGGGCTGGTGCCTTTGGAAAAGACCAAGATGTGCACCAGTGTCTGCTCTTCCTAATCCGGGGCCCATAAGCAGATCAGGCATAGACTCTAAGCCTCCAGAGATTCTTCTCTGTCTGCACTTACATTGACACTCAGTCTTGATTAGCCTCACGCTATCAACCACAGGGAGGGTTGTGGAGTCTTCCAGCATGGTAGACAACTGCCTTTCCCCCAGACAAAAACCACCTGGATAACATAGTTCCACCAGAGTAATATTTCCTCTGCAATATGATGGAATGACTTAGCACTGGAAACTGGGGTGGCTGCTCACCAAGCTCCAACCCCAGAGCACCCAACCCTGGACTATCCTTACACAGCTCCAGTCCACTCTGCCTTCTCTCTTTCAGAGCCCCAGGTGAATGGCTACACACCAAATTTGGTGCATTGGCGTCCTGGTGAAATTTAAGAGGGTGCCTGCATTTCCAGCTGTCTCTTGCTAACAGACAGCAACCCTGCTGCTTTTCACAGCCAGATGTTACATGAGTACCTTTCTTGGTTCTGGTGCTCTGGGCTGGGGAGCTAAGTTTGGAGTTTAGACCCCACAATTCTTGGTCGGATACCACCACAGCTGAGATATCCCTCCAGAATTTCAGCTGCTGTCTGTAGGAGCTGGACCAGCCCTTTCAAGCCTCCGTACTTCCTACCAGTCTCTATGAGGTCTCTACTTTCCATATTTGGTTATCAGGGTTCTCTCTAGCTAGTCTTCAGTTGATTTCTGTTATTTAATTGTAATTTCAGTTTGGTCCTGGGAGAAAGTTAGTGTGACTTCCACCTACTCTCTGTATATACTTTTTAAGATTGGTCATTGTTGTTATAATTAACTTTATAGTCATTCCCTCTTCCATTGAGTCACTCCTCTCTTCTCTTTTACTGGCTTCATATTCTCATATTTTCCTTAAAATACAGATTCTCACCAAAATCTGTATATCAGTTTTCTTGCTGTCTTCTGCTTCTGGATATTCTGAACATTCAGTAGAGCAGCTCGATTCCTGCACATACAGAGATAGATACACACATACATGTAAGAAGTCCTTGTCCTAAAAAGAGAGCACAAATTACTCATTTTTCTCTTCCTGTCAATGGCCCACCATCTTCTCTTCCCCTAAATTTAACCGCTGCTACTCTCTTTCAGCACATTATCTCCTAGGCACATTATTTAAAAAATAAAAAAATTAAAGGAAGACTTTCTAAGTGACATCTCCAATGTACTCATTCCTAAACAAATAAGATTTTCTCTTTCTTTTTCTCCTAATCCTAACCTTCTCCAGATTTAACCTCTTCCTGTTCTCTGATCCTATCTTCTATTTCTTCTTAATGGACCTTGATTCTGTTTTCACTCCTATTCTCTCTCTCTCTCTCTCTCTCTCTCTCTCTCTCTCTCTCTCTCTCTCTCTCCCTCCCTCTCCACATACCTCTCTTTTAATATTCTAGTCTTTCTTAATTATTTAAAAATAAGAACTGTGAAAACACCTGCCTGATCCCCTGTGCTGAGCTCTCTTTGCTGTCTTCTCTCCACTACTTCATTGTCTACAGTTGGTGAGTAATGAGTTTTTGCTTGCTGCCTGAGTCCTCACTATTCTTAATACAGAGATTACGGATTGCCAGCTAAACTCCAGGCTTGGTGCCCATCACCATCATGGTTCTCCTCTGCCTGCTGACATGCAGCATCGACCTCTTGCTGTCTACCTCCCTGTAGGACACAGTACAGGTTCCTGTGAAGCTTTGCTCCCTTGGGTCCCTTTCCTGCTTCTTTGATGATCTTTTCTCTTCCTGCCCTTCTTCACCTTGCCAGACCATTGAGAGCTTTTGAGAAAGCCTGTGGCCATGTAAGTATTCAACACACTCTTGTGTCTCCTTCTCAAGTCTTAGTGATTTCTCCTGTTCTTTGCTGATACTCCTCAAGAAAAACTCTCAGAAGGTGACAGTTATCCAAAATCTCCCTGCAGTCTTTATGCTAGCACCATCTGTACTTTCTGTGTGCTAATGTCTTCTGTCCTTACCTCAAACTTTACATGTCTAAAACTTATCTTTTCTCTTCCTGACCCCCTTTAAAATAGATCTGTCCTAATTTCTGTTTGTCATTCATCTTGTGACTTAAGTCCCAAGCCTCTGATCATCTCACTGTTCCTCCCCTTTATTTGCCCTTCACAGCCAATCAGACTTTGTATCCTGTTGACTTTTTCTATCCTGTCCCAGTATAAACCTTCTTATCTTATCCTTTATTGCTTCCTATCTTCCTGCCTTTAGTCTCTCCTTTTCAATACACACAACACAACCTTGACTTTTCTCAAAGCCCATTTTCATTATGTCACTCTGCTCTGAATCTGCAGTGATTCCACATATAATTCTACTTAGTTTTCCAGGCTTCCCTCACCCATCTTACAGATTCCCTGGACAGTGGTCCCTCCCCTCTCTTCTTTTCTGCCTGTTAATGAATGCTTTTTTTCTTCTATGTAAAATGTTTCCCTTCCTTCTCTTCACCTAGCCACATCTGCCCATTCTTCCTTTCCTCATTCATTTATGAGTACATCTTACACAGGTCTGCTTTTTCATTACTTATTCTACTTAATTATCAAGATGACAAAATGAGAGCCTGAAGATAGCAAATCCCAGTTTCTATGACATGTTGTCCTATGCTCTTTCCTGGCCAGGCCTTGGATCTTCATCTGTTTCTCTCTGATGATTATAACAGTACTTGAAGCAGATGTCCTTAATAAATACATCTTGTTGACAAGCAGTCAAAACAGGGTACATTCAAGGAACTCGTATATTGTTGCATTACAGCAAATGATAACGTTGAAAAGGAGCTAAATTAAAATCAAACTTCCATTTTGATAATCATTATACTAACAACCATTTGGAATCTTGACCTTCTTAGTGGGTTTCTCCATGACAGAGGCCTTAGATTCCTTTACTGCTATATCTCTTGCTTTTCTCATTTACAAAGAAAAAGGGTTTATTGATTCAGCCATTCAACAATCATTTTATGACTACCTATGATGGGAACCTGTTAATTTCTAAGGCCCCCTTCAATTGTATAATACAAATAACATTTTCTAAAGACAAACACATTATTTGATCATCAGGCCACAGTTTTTGTTTGTTTTGTGGTTGTTGTTTTTTTTAATTTTCTTTTTGCCATTATAGGCTTTTTTCATACCCCTTCTTTTTTGTGTGTCCTAACTTAATTTCTAATCCAAGGTTAGGCACCTATGCGTTGGGCTCACTATACTTTTAAATCAGCCCAGTGGAATATAGAATAAAAAGATTCTGTCTGCATTCTATGATAGACCAAATCATGAAATGATAGAAAGGCATGATCTTACAAATTCTTTTCAGGAGTTAAAATGTCCTATTGCATTGCTTTCCTATTATAAGATATTGACTTATTTCAATATCCTTGACAGATTTTTTTCAGATAAAGGTTCTATTATAATAAATCAACTCCTAAGAGACTGTCCTCCCTGCCGCACTATCAAAATTGAGATAATTTATATAAATACCAGGATTTGAGATAAACTTTCAAAATAAGTCTCATAGTCCTTCAATGCCTGATGGTTTCCTATTGAGAAAGACTTTCTTTGCAAATCATTTAATGCAGCAGTTTCAGTAATTTCTGCCGGTCACAATCATTATGTGCTCACAGCACATGTGACTCTATGTTAATCCCTTGGGGTTTGTAGTAAGAGTCACTTAAGTGTGTTGGACATAGTTTTACCCATCAAGTTGTCTTGTCCAGGTGGGATTACAAAGGAACTGAGAATTTTCCTATTAGTCCTTACACTGCTCTTAGACTTTCATCTTTGCAAATTCTTATCTTGTAAGAAAGTATGAGGCAGTGATTGGCTTCCCTATTCAGAATAGACAAGGGTGTCTGTGAGGTCTCCAGTCCCTCAGAGGTGTCTTGTAACAGCATTCTACAACAGCTGTTCTGTTTTAAGACTCAGTGCTCTCAAGAAATTCCAGACGCCCCTTGGCTGCAGTAGTTGCTAAATGGTGACTTCAGGCTTCACTTGGTTCAGGCCTCAAGGGGGCTGAGCCAAACCTGACATGACTTACTGTTCGGGCAACAAGTTCCGAAGAGAAAGAAAACATTCAAATACCAACTATTGCTGCTTTATTCTGAAGAACCTGACTTTAAAGGAGCAATTCTTCCAGGCAGTCTTGATTCCAGCTTCATTTACTTCGACAGCATTCTAGTTTTCTGGCTTTTTTGTTGTTGTGGGGAGACAGTTGACTCAATGATTTTGAATAATTTTGGTATGTGATACTTAACTTTTAAGTAGAAAATATTGTCAGATGATAAGAGGAGAAAACAATATTAAGGAGTATTTTAAAACTATGTATTTTATATGTGGCTTTAAATTAAATTTTATTTAAAGCCAATATGTTTTAACTGAATATGAGACTCACAAGTATATACTGGAGTTGTTGATTTACTTATTTATAATAATTTGCTTACTTTCTTAAAAAGGAAATCCTGAGTACATATTAACATACTTAAGTATTAGTAATAATTAAACTATCCTAAGGTAAGTTTCACAAGCTTAATAATATGAGTTCCCAGAATAATGTAACTAGTAACAAATATAACTACAACTGACTATGCCATATTTTATTTTTTAATTATTTTAACCATTTTAAGTGTACAGTTCAGTGACATTAAATATATTTATGTTGTACAAACATTGCCACTATCCATTTTCAGAAATTTTCATCATCCCAAACAGAAGATCTGTACCCATTAGGTAATTCCTCATTCCCCACCCCCCTCTTATACTCCTGTAATCTAGGTACCTCATATAAGTGGAATTATACAATATCCATCTTTCGTGTCTATCTTATTTCATGTAGCATAATGTTTTCAAGTCTGTTCCATATTGTAGCATATATCAGAATTTCATTTCTTCTTGAAGTTGAATAACATTATTCCATTGAATATTTTGTAGAGGAGGATAAAGTTCTCTTTGATCTCTTAGGGTCTCTGGGCAGGGTTTAAAAATTAAACTGACAAATTAGTAGGGGAAGCATACAAATTTATTTGTATTTATTGTATATGATAGGAACCTTCATAAGGAAATAAAGGCCCAAAGAAATGGTTAGCGGTTAACCTGGAAGGTGTGTGTATGTGTGTGTGTTTTCTTTTTGGTTAATCTTCACCTGAGAATATTTCTTCCATTGATTTTTTCGAAAAAGTGGGAGGGAGGGGATGAAAGAAGGAGGGAGGCAGACAGAGAGTAAGAGAGAGAGAAACAGATGTTAGAGAGACACGTTGATTGATTGCCTCCCGCATGTGCCCTGACCAAGGCTGGGGATCGAACCTGCAATACAGTACAGTCCCTTGACTGGGAATCAAACCTGAGACCCTTTGGTGCATGGGCTCATATTCTAACCACTAAGAAACACTGGCCAGGGAACCTGAAAGGTTTTATGCTGAGTTTGGTGAAGAGTAAAAAGTCATGGAAAGATGTAATAGGGCATAGAGTATGAGCTGAGTGTAGTACCCTGGGGAAATTTGGCAAGGCATATTTGTTAATAATATGAGTTCCCAGAATAATGTAACTAGTAACAAATATAACTACAAATTTGTTTGTTAGGATTCTTCTGGCCATTTATGCTGTTTCACTTTTGGTATAGATGAGAAGGGCTGGCGAAGGTGGGAGAGAACACCTCTTCTGCCACTTACTCCAAACTGCTTTAGCTTAAAATATTGGGGTAATGTGTCCTGAACCCCACATTTTGTGATCCATCCATCTGCTAATGGACACTGGTGCTGTTTCACCTTTGGCTGCAGCGAGTAGTGCTGCAGAGCATTGGCACATGTTTCTGTTTTCAGTGTTGTTCTCTTTAGAATTGTGCCTCACTCTCTTTTTTTACAATAGGAAATACTAAGTATTTTTCTCCAGTGTGGTCCAGGATTGGCTCTTTTGCTCTTTTCAGATGAAATAATACTTTAATGGGTATAAGCTTCTTATTTGAAGGTCTAGGTTGACAAGATGGAGAGTTGTGTAAGTCTTCATGCCTCATTGCAAACACCATCTTAACCGTTAGGCCCATTCGCAGCACCTAAAAATGATGAAGTAAATATGAAGAGAGAGCTCATTATTGCTCCTTTAGAAAAGGCTGAGAGACTGTGAGAGGGGTATTTGTGTCACTGTGATGTTTTGCTTGTGAACAAAAGATTTCGCTATTTTCCAGGAAGTTTGCCTCCCAGACGCTGTCAGTCATGAATCTTCCTGGGGCCTCAGCCACTGGAACCTTTGTGTCCAGGCTGCGGTACTCCAGACCAAATGGCCGGGGGGAGTGCGGGCAGGGGTTTCTGAAGTTCCCTGAAGAACTGCAATCCTGTGGGAGCTTGGCTGTCAGGCTACTCTCCCCCATGTGTGAGCCTGGCAGCTACCAGGCGGAAGGCAGTAGAGGGAGTCAACAATTTGGGGATATTTTTTCTCTTAATTTCTATGTTTGAAAAACATGAAACTATATTTGGTTTGTGCTTAGGTCTGTTGGACCTGGTGGATGTGTTTTTGTTGTTCCTGGTTTCCAGGTAGGAAAATATACTATTTTGCTTCCAACGTTGAATGAAGGTGGTGGTCTTGGCTCCATATCATCAAATATTAATACATTAACAATAACTGAGTCTATAATAAGGCACTGTGACCTTTCAAATGATCTGAACTGTCTCCTGTATGTCACATTTTACTTTTTTAGAGAAGGGCTAATTCACGTTAAGTCCGCCTGAGAGATTTGTTTAATGAGCAGATTTAACGGATGATTATCCCTCTCAATTTTTTTTTTAAAGGAAGGGCTTCTTATGATGTCCCTCTGCTATTTGGCACAGGAACACAGAGGGGTCTTTTAAAAATTACCCCTGCAGGGTCACTGGGACCCAAGCTGTTTGCTTCATTAAACCCTGGTGGCTTCTTTGGAGCCAGCCCCTTCCAAAAGCCCTGACACAATTGTATCTAAATTAGCATCTGACTGACCCCCTTTCTCTCCTTTTTTTCAAGCCCCAGCTGACAGGGATTGGCAAAAGATGCTAATTGGTTGGGCCTGGCTCAGAACAATAGACTTGCCAAATTGACAAAAGGACTGATGTTTCTTTCAATATGCACCCAGATTCACATAAGTACCTCTTTTAATTACCAGGAATTATTGTAATGCCTGGTCAATGGAATAATTGACCCTAGTCAGCTAGTGCTTACTCTGTTATAAATAATGGCCCAGGCCTGTCAGAGTAGCAGGTACTAGGATGATTTGTGGGACTAGAAAGAGGTCTTCTCAGCCAGCCTTCTGTGATGTACTGAGGAGCCCAGTGGGAGTCCAGGAGAGGGGACTAATTTGGGTTTCACCGTAAGGGAATGTGCTGAGAGCCCTTAGAATTTATCCTCAGAATCATAAAGAAACGAGTTAGCAGTTTAAAGAAGTGAATTGGCAGCTTGGCAGCTTAGGACTCCTGGTCAGTGACAGGTCAGCCAGCTCCAGCACAGGGAGAACGTTCCAAAGCATTTGCTTCCACACTTAATAATACAAGTCCATGTCCAGCCTATATACTTCAGTTCCCCCCTTTGAAAAGAAACATTTTTATTTCAAATGTTAAGGTAAATGAGTTCAAAACCTAATGTTACCTCACTCTTTATTATCACAAATCTTAGATATCTTGCAAATAATTTTGCACAGTATTAAGGTTCTTGGAGAATTAGTTTTTAAAATTTAAGTCAGGAAGGGATGGGAGGGGAGGGGATTCACTACATAGCAAAAGTCTGACATTCTAACTCTAATCAATGTTAATATTGTAAACTAGCATTCCTCCTCTCCACCCCCATTATAATATAGCGTGGGCTCTACGTTCTGCTTAGCAGTTCACGTGGAGCCTTCCTTGATGATTGTACAACCCAATATGAGTGGAATGTATTTGTGAAACCTTTGAACTGCTGTGCTGGATAACCTTGTGGACTGAACTGGGTCCCCCTCCCAACTTAGCGGCATTCAACCTTTGAGACTCTAAGCAAGTTACTAAAATGCCTGAGCTTAAATTTCTGCCCCGAAAAGGGGGCGTGGTGATAAAAATGCCTGCTTCATAAAGTAATTGCAAAGGTTAATTAAATGGGCTCATCTATTATTTTATTCATTACAGTACCAGGTAAATAGTATAAATAGTAGCACTTGCTATGTTATTAGTTATTATCACCCCAAGATTGCATAGCCAGAAAATGGTAGGGATATAATGTGTAGTGACTGCTGTCTCACTCTTTAAGCCTATGCTCTTCCAGGATGCCCCATTGTCAGGTCATCCCTAGAAGTTAAGAGAAAACATGAATACATTAAAAAATGGTAAAAACTAAAATAATACTTTCATCTTTTAAAACAACAGATGACAAAAAATGTCAGTATAACTGAGGATTTATAAATACCATTGTGATCTCCTTGATTAAGAAATCATCTTCCTTTTATAAAACTAGCATGTATTTCTTTTTGGCAAGTCTTTATTGGGAAAGGAGACATTTAAGGGTTAGTTCTCATGATAGTTTTTGTCTCCCATAAAGAAAAGATATAGTTTATAAACTAGATCGCCTGAGTGCCAACACCTGAACTGTGGTGTAAAGGTCTTTTAGACTGAGAACATCTCACTCAGAAGTCTGTTTTGTGTTTGTTTATATTTTTGATCTGGTGAATAATTTCAGTGTTAAGAATGAAGTTTTAGGATGTGAGGATAAATATTTAAAAAATGACTGGCAACCCCTCTCTCTACGTTTCTTGAAGTGACTTTAGTTAGGGAATTGATGTAGAATACCAAATCTTTCTGAGCTTCTCCATGAGAAACCTTGGTCTCATCATGGAGAGTGGGCTCTTTAGTAGGAAACATTCTGATTGACCATCAAAAGCCAGAGAACTAGACCAGCTTTACTATTAAAGAGTTCTGAGCTCTTCGGCAGATTAGTCAATTACCCCAGGATCTATTCCCGCCACTGTGAAATAAGGAAATGGAACCAGATGACCTCATAACTCCTCAACAAGTTGACATACGAAATTAACCATCACAACACCAGAGCAAAAGACATTCCGGTCATTTCACTTGATGTTTGTCCTGTGATATATTCATGGCTACCTTCTACTTCTTAAAACTCTTCTCTGTTGACATTTAAATTTTTCTTTTGCCTAATTTTCTCCTGTCTCTTTCCATCTCATTTGCTTATTCTTCTTGTCCTTTCTAGCCATTAAGTGTAGTGTTCCTTTATGGATTTCTTATCTCTCCCTAGGATCATCCTTCCATTCCCATGCTTCAGCCAAATATAAATATTTGCATTGCAAATATAAATCTCTAGCTCTTACCTCTTTCACGAGCACCAGACTGGCATTTCTCAGAACCTGTCACACTTTCCAGCTGTGTTTGCATGGTTACTTAAGATTCAACATACTCAAAAATAAGCTCATTGCCTACAACCTATGTGCGTATAAGCATTATTATACATCTTTCTGTTCAAACATGAAACAGAGAATTTTTCTTATATTCTTACCACTCCCTGACCTACATATCAATCTTTTTTCAATCCCATCCTTTCCTTCATCAGTATATTTTGCAAATCTACTCCTCTCCACATTCCCATTGCTACCATGCTGATTGTGACCATCATCACCTTTTGCTCAACTGTAGCAGTTACTCTGGATGATCTCCATGTCATAACCTCCTTCACTCCTATAATATAACTCTTTCATTGCTTAGAAACTTGGTCAGGGTCACAACTACCTGAAAAGCAAATCCCAGACTCCTTTAAAGGGCTTCCAAGAGCCCCACAATGGATCCTTTCCCTACCCTCTAACCACCTCTTTCACTGCTAACTGTGCCGGAGACATGCTATACATTTTCAAGTTTTGGTTATGCTGTTCTCCTTATAGAAGATATTTCTTCCTCCTTTCTGACCTGTTAAGATTTGGCTCACTTTTCAAAGATCAAATCCTCAACTTTTGTCAAGGTATCACTATTACAGGTGCTACTATCTCTGTGGAGTCTTCCAGACTTCCCAGCAAAATTAATCTTTTTCTCTGTGCCCACCCATAGCTCTTGCGTGTTTTTGTTCAAACTGCTAGAAGAACAGTTCTTAAACTACATTATCATTAAAGGGTTGTGTATCAGTCAGGGTCAACTAGGAGTACAGAAGCCAGGCTAATTATTTAAAACTAGAGGCCTGATGCACGAAATTCATGCAAGAGTAGGCCTTCCTTCCCCCTGCTGCCGGCACCAGCTTCCCTCTGGCACCCAGGATCCAGGCTGGCTTCCCAGTTTTGTCTGGAAGGACATCTAGAAGGACATCCAGTCTAATTAGCATATTACCCTTTTATTATTATAGATAGTGTATTTTAATTCAAAGAATAGGATGCAGAGGTAATATAGGGGCTGAGAGAAGACCCAGAGGTGAACCTCAGCAAAAAGTTTCCACCCTCCTAGGTTGGAGGGCAGTGGTATCCCAGTACAGTGGCTGGGTCACTGCAGAGCAGGGATCCTGATGGGGCTGTCCAGCAGGATCAAGAGCTGGGGAAACATGGCCACTCCTGGAGACCTCCAGACAGATGGGAAAAATCCTGGCTTCAATCTTCTTCACACCCTCTAATCTAGGCCAGAACCTCTCACTGGCAGAACCCAGCTGGAGCTACCAGAGAATGCAGGCTGCAGGGTCGGGCACTGTAACATGAACAGAGCAGGGGTTACTAAATAAGTTTGGGTGCAGAAGAGAGCAAGCACAGCATGGGTCACATCAGTCTCCCTAACGTATTTGGAGCTGCTTAAAAACAGGGACCTCATCTCACTTGTTTTGTAACTACAGTGACTAGCAGCAAGAAAAATTTAATAAATGTTTAGTGGATTGAAATGAACTTTAAAGTTTCCTTCTAAGTCTAAAATTATGCTTTCTCTACCAGTGCATTCCCTCCATTTATCATCATGTTAAGACAAAAACTTAAAACATTTCTACAAAATTGTTCTTTATAAAATCATGGATTTTGTGTAATTATTTACTTAAACCCATGCTTTAGTTCAATCTCAACCCTGTTCCTTTATTAACATTTAGCCACTGCTATTTATCAGCTCTGGGTTGGTTCTGAAAACATTCTCCACCAACTGTGAGTCAGATTAAAATACAGGAAGGGAAATGGAGACATTGATTTAATAAATGCTAACAATGTGAGAGAAAAAGGAAAAAAGGATGTTGCGGGCAATTTTCACATAACTCACCTTGATTATGCCTTTGAACCGGCTCCTTCCCTGGTCTGTGGCCAGGCTCCCCTGGGCCACTCAGAACAGACCTTCAGGAGTGTCGCAGTGGCCATGGGCAGAGCACGGCAGGTCTGAGGCAAAGGGCTGGGCACTCGTCCCTGCCTGCCTCTTTCAATGGTTTGCTTTTCCTCAAAGAACACATTCCAAGGAAGAAAGACAGGCTGTCACCACAGCAGCACCCGTGGCCCAGCTTCAGCTGCATGCACTTTCAGAGATCCAGCCCTTGCTATGAATCAACTTTCAGGCTTACTCTTCTGATGTTGCCCAGCTGCTGCAAAATCCTATAGACTGGATCGGTCGGACACAGGGTTACAACTTAAAATGTGCCACACGATCTAATATTTGAGACATGTGGCTGACTGAAGTGGAGGAAATCTCAGAGCATTTCCCACACCCTTTGTTTTCTCATGAGGAAATTCAAGCCCAAAAAACGGTTGCTCACTGCCTTGATGGCAACACACCTGGTGGGGATCCCAACTCATGTCATTCCTAGTCCATTGCTGTTTTTATTTTACTGCTCAAGTTCCAGAAGTTGTTTAAACCTTAACTTTGAACAGAGTATTACAGTGTTGTCATTGTTCCTATTAGTGAATTAATCTGCTTTTCTGTTTGTGTCCTCTTATTTCTAACTCATTTTATTTGTTCTTTCTGTATACCTCTTTTATTAGCTTATTTTAGGTGTGGACACAGAGATCATCTATTGAGCCCTTGCTGAGTTCCAGACAGTGTCTGGCATCCATGTTTCCTGTTCTTCTAGCATCTATGTTTTTCCCATCAGTCCAGTTGCTCTAACTCCTACATCCTTAAACCTCACGCTCATTATGACTCCTAGGAGCATAAACAGATTGTACTCAACTCAAACAGATTAAATCACCTGGTAGCAACCTCCACATGTAGATACAATTTTAGTGTCTGAGATCATCAACCAGTTTAGCTCCTGGCCAGAACAGTGGTCTCCTTTCCTCTGGACACCAATATGGAAACAAGTCATCAAAGCTGACCCCAATATTACGCATAATGACGTATTATTTTCATTTTCTTCCTTCCATTTTTTTTTAAAGTTTATAGTTTACTAATCCTCTTGTGAAAAAATCTGCACAACCATCACAGTTAAAGTCACCGAAGAATCTCTACTCCTTCTTTTTACCAGCACCAACATTGGCCTTTGCAGATCCCTGACTTTCTTCGTTCTATTCTTGTGTTCCTTTCTCTGTTTCCTTGAGGTCTTCTTCTTCTCATATAGGCCATGTCTTGCAAGTCTGTGTTTGGGTTCATTTTTCTTTGCGTAATCCAAGGAACCATAAATCATGCCAAAGCCAGTGGTTTTGCCACCACCAAAATGGGTTTTGAATCCAAACATAAAGATGACATCAGGTGTGGTCTTATACATTTTGTCTAGTTTTTCCTGAATTTCTGTCTTGGGTAGTGTTGCCTTCCCGGTGTGAAGGACATCAATGACCATTTGCTTCCACTGCAGTAGTCTGTTGGTCTGGATGGTTACCGTGTCATTCATGATGAAGGTTGAGCTTCAAGCAGCCGGGGAGGAAAAGAGCTTCTTCCATTTTCTTCCTTTCCTGTCCCTGCCTTCCTTTTTCTCCTATTTAAAGACTTCCTAAATTTCAGGTCGGGTTAGTAGGTGTCTAATTCAAGCCAAATACTATACTAGTTATTTTACATTGATTATATCTATTTCTCACAGTAACCCTTATTGTCCACACTTTTTGAATAAATTGAGAGATGAAGAGAGAATGAGTAATGTGCCCAGTGTCGCAGAGCTATTAAGATACAAAGATGAGATTCAGCCCCAGGTCTGACTGCTTTCAGACCTGCTCACTACAATGTATTACTCACTATACCATGTTACAATATGTATAAGCAACTGGTGACTATCCTAATTACAATTCATATAAATAATTATAATTTCAGGAATAATTACCAGTTAATATTGCCGTAAATAATTTACTAGAAAACTCTGTCTTGGTGAAGTTTAAAAATAGCATCTTTCACTATGCTGATAAATATTTAAGGAGAGATGCCTTTTTTCCTCCCAGCAAGTGTAAAAGTAAGTTCTTCATAATGGGATGTATCATTTTAAAATGTTAATTGATGTATAATAGCAATGGACTGTAATAGAATAAGTTACCTTATTTAATTCTAAAAATTCTTAAGTATTAGAGAATACATTTTTATTCCTTGACTATTAAAAACCCCAAAATTGTTGGCCATGAAAAATAGAAGATGTGAGAAAATAAGACACTGCGGATGTTTAAAGAGACTAATTATCTGTAGCGGGACATATGTTTTTAGATTCAGTGAGTTCATCTTTATGAAGGGGAAATCCTGGCCAAACCACATGAATGTACTCAAACAGGCTGCCAGATAAGGAGCATTGGAGAAAGGAAAGGGCACCAGTGCAGCTTAAAGGATTGGCTTCCCCGAGAATTCCGATAAAAATAAAATACTTCAAGATGCTAGAGGTACGTGAGACATAGATAGGAGGTTTTCTTGGGGAGAATACCAATTACTAAAATATGAGGGAGGGAAATTTGTTACAGGGAGTGAGGAAGTCCAAATGTTATGCCGTATTTGCCGATTTGACTATGATGTTCCCATTACAAGGTGACTGGTTGCTGGTAATTACGTTGCAGTACAAAGAGCCAGATCCATGATTAAAACCAAGAAAAAGGGCCCTGGCTGGTTTTCTCAGTGGTTAGAATGTCAGTCTGTGAACTGAAGGGTCGCAGGCTTGATCACTAGCCAGGGTCGGGGTGCTAGCAGGAGGCAACCAACTGATGTGTCTCTCACGTCTATGTTTCTCTCTCTCTCTCTCTCCCTCCCTCCCCCCGCTTTCTTCTCCTCCCTCCGTTCCACTCTTTCTAAAAAAAAAAAAAAAAAACAATGGGAAAAATATCCTGGGGTAAGGATTTAAAAAAAAAAACAACACAAGAAAAAGGCCCTTTGCCCACACAGTGTGGAACATTCAACTGTGTAAAAACAGTGTCTGTTACTCTGGCACCAAAGAGTAACCCAGAAAGAAGAGTCCACTCATGAAACAGAAGGGAATGAGAAGGCATTTAGATACTAAATATTACAATGACTTATTTTAAGGAAGATTTGCTCTAATTTGTGAACATTTTGTCCCCCCCTGAAATTAATGCATCTGTACACGGAAGACTGGAAGCAGTGAAACCCAAGGTACCATTATCTTCACTATTACAGCTGGTGTTTGTTCCCCATCCATCCCAGCAGCCTGTCTCTGGACATTTCATTACATTTTGGATTCCACTTATAAAACAATGTTAGGGGATTACATTTGTTACTGTGATTATTTTAAACTAGAGGCCCCATGCACAAAATTTGTGTAAGAGTAGGCCTTTCTTCCCACCTGCTTCCCTCTGGCACCCAGGACCCAGGCTCGCTTCCCTCCAGCCACCAGCAGGCACCCAGGACCCAAGCTTCCCTCTGGCCCCGGCTTTGTCCGGAATGACGTCTGGAATGACATCTGGAATGATGTCTGATCTAATTAGCATATTACCCTTTTATTATTATAGATTAATTTTCCATTTATTCTTCATAAAAGACTTATTTAAGGAAGCAAGTTCTTACCTGGGTTTGGTACTGAAATGGAAGTTAAGCAGTAGGAAAGGGGGTTTAAAATACTATTCTTTTTAAGCAAGGGTATTAAAATATGCGATTTCTAAACGTTAGTACAAGTATCTGTGTTGCTTGAGACATCATATAGGTAGATAATGAATTAGAGGACAGCTCCAGCCAAGGTCATAGATAATGAATTTGCTTCTCACCCTGAACTAAGTGCTGCCTAGAAAGTAAATGAAATTCACATGTAAAGGAATGTATGTTTCCGGAAATGAAGCCATGCACATTTTAATATATTATCTTCCAAAATTATACATTGTTCTTCTTACTGGACGTGTCCAGGTGAGCTCATAGGCAAGACTTAGGTGTAGGAAAAAAGCACATGTTCATGTAGCGGGGGAAACACAAATGCAGTCTTGGCTGAGGCTTTCAGCATCATGGCAAATGAACCCTTCTCTGTTCACTGATTTCTTACATGTGGTCTTTGAGCTAAGCGGGGGAAAGAGCTTGTGAATATCTTTCAAGAGTAAACTGAGATTGGCTTCCTATACCCCCAGGAGATTTATTCCCTGGCCTGCTGTTATGATTTTAGAAATAGCTCAAGGGCTCAGTGCTTTGGCCACAATTACAGAGATGTCCTAGAATGCACCCCAGCAAACATTTATTGTGTATTTGCTATTTGCAAGGCTCTGTGCTGGGTGCTGATTGTTCATACCTCTAGTTAACTGACCAGGGGCTACTTTTTAAATATACAACTTTTGGGGTTGTTATTATTATAACTACTATCTCTCTGGTGCACAAATTCGTGCACCAGTGTGGCCTCTCAGCCTGGCCTTCAGGACCAGACTGAAACCAGTTCTCTGACATCCCCCAAGGGGTCCCAGATTGCGAGAGGGTGCAGGCCAGGATGAGGGACCCCACCAGTGCACGATCGGGGCCAGGGAGGGAGATGGGAGCTTGATCAGCTGGGGAGGGACCGTGGGAGGGCTCCAGGCCATGTCCAGCCTGTCTCACTCAGTCCCGATCAGCCGGACCTCAGCAGCAAGCTAACCTACTGGTCGGAGTGTCTACCCACTGGTGGTCAGTGCATGTCATAGCGACTGGTCAATTGTCTGCTCCCTGGTGGTCAATGCACTTCATAGCAAGTGGTTGAGCAGCCTTAGCATATCATTAGCATATTATACTTTGATTGGTTGAATGGCCGACCAGTAGACCAAACACTTAGCATATTAGGCTTTTATTATATAGGATTATCTTGATTGCAACCTTTTTACTGTAATTTTGAATTTTAGCATTGAAATGTTTTTTTTCCAGACACTTAAGTATGTTTGTTATAATATATGTATATTACATAGCAATTACATCTTGCAAAAATTACACTAAGTCAGCAGCCAGGGATAACAACTTTTTTTTTTAATTTATTGATTTTTTACAGAGAGGAAGGGAGAGGGATAGAGAGTTAGAAACATCGATGAGAGAGAAACATTGATCAGCTGCCTCCTGCACACCTCCTACTGGGGATGTGCCCACAACCAAGGTATATGCCCCCTACTGGAATCGAACCCGGGACCCTTCAGTCCGCAGGCCGACTGGTCAGGGTCAGGGATAACAACTTTTAACATTTAGGATTGGCGTTAGTTTAGGGTTGGTGTGAGTCTTAGCTCGGTGTACCACCACTTTTATAATTGTGTTCAGATTCCTATACCCAAGAGATTTGAGATATTTGGGTTTAGATTTTGATTTTAATATGTAAAAGAATGTAATGTATTTAAGTGTAGAAGAGAAGGGTCTGGTAGAGAGGATGAGTCAATGTTCTAAGTTAGTAGAAGTGCTATGAACCCTCTGGATTCTCTACCAACCCCCACCCCCAGCTTTAGTCCTAAGAGACTCTATAGCCACACTTACAAGGAAATCCTCTTTTCACTTCCAGTTCAGCCCTTAATCTGTTGGACGGAGCTGACTGTTGCCCTTATCATTCCTCTGAAACTAGTTTCACCCAAGTCTGCAACCAGCTCTTAACTCCATTTTCGAATATTTTCCATCTCTTTCTTACAGACTTTTCTGTAGGTGTTTTAACTACTCCTTCCTTTTCTTTAACCATCTTTTGTGATTCTTCTATATTCCAAACAGCCTTCTTCATTCCAGACTCTTTTCCCTTCTCCATAATATCCAGGCTGATGCTCCCCAAGGTTCTATCCTTAGCTTTCATCTACTTTTCCAGCTTCCACTGCTACCTGTGTGCTTATGACTTCCAAGTCTAAATGTTTGAAAGGTTAGATCCTTCGTCTAAGTGCCAGACTCAGTGACCTAATGCATTCCAGACTTTTCAGTTTGAAACACACACACACACACACACACACACACACACACACACACACACACACACACCATGTTCAGCAGGTGTGAGAGATGCAACCCTGCATCCCCCTAGCCTGTCAGCATTTCTGGTTTCACCATCTACCAGCTCACATCGCCAGGAGTAAGATCCCTCCCTCTCGCCAGTCTAATCAGTCACCAGCCTGGTAATTTTGTCTCTGAAATTTTGCCAAGTCTCCCAGCCTTCTATTCTGTGGCCTCATTAGAAGCACACCATTTCTGGATATGGTGGCCCCAGGAGTTCTGATACTGCAGTTTTACAGTTTGCCCCAGGGCTTTTGAGCTCCCACACTCTTCCTCTGCCTTTTCCTGAATATTCCCAACATTTTCTTTCTTTCTTTCTTTTTCTTTTTAGAGAGAGAGTAGAAGGAAGGAGGAGAGATAGAGAGAGAAAAACATCAATGTGAAAGAGACACATTGATTAGTTGCCTTCCGTGTGCACTCCGACCAGGGCCAGGGTTCAGGCCCGCAACCCAGGTATGTGCCCTTGACCAGACTCAAACCTGGGACTCTTCAGTCCATGGGCTAACGCTCTATCCACTTAGCCAAACTGGCTAGGGCCAACATTTTCTTATTTTACTTTCACTTATTTGTGCTCTGAGAAAAACCATGAGGATCGAGAGGGCAGAAACTCTGTTTCCTTCCTTATATCCAAAGAAGCAAGGCTCCCCTTTTTTCCCCATTCCCATGTACACTCCCATGTAAAGCAATGACTAATGAACACCATCTAACAAAATCAACATCAAGGCTAAAGACTTTGCCTACAACAGAATAAGCTAGTATAAGTGAATATCAAGGAGAAGTTATTGTTGAATTATTTTCCCTTTTAAAACATGTCAAAAAATTATCAGATATTAGAAAAACTGAACTGAAATTAAAGTTGTACTTATGTGTCATGCTTAATTTATTTACCTATAAAATCTTGTGCTGGCATGAATAACTTAGTCTAAAAGCCAAGATATGTTATTCTGATTAATTATGTGACATATTGTGGAATAGTACAATATTTATAGTTTGAAGTACAGTTCTTGGTGTTTATTTGATCAAACAGTATAAAAGTGAAATATATATTAAATATAGTTCTAAACCAGAAATAAGTTAAATAATTTATTTCAATAGTGAATATTTTTCCTTCTACGGTTTATTTCTTAGACGTTTTAAATGGGAAACCAGTGATACCTTTATTTTGTGAATTTTGAAGACTCAGAATTAACTGAATTTAATTGTGGAGTGCAAGTATTGGCTGTCTTTTTTTAATAGGACAGGAGAATCCCGGAAAGGTGTTTGCCTATATTCTATACATAAAATAAGGAATTGGAACTATCCCTCCTGATCACTAAGACTGTTTCAACCCTAAAATTCTACATGTGGGTCCATCATCCTAATCATTAACATGCAATTTTTTGAAAAATCTCTGTGGTCAGTTCATTATGCTTGTTAAGAGATTTTATTCCAAACACCCCGAATTCTATTCTAGTATTCAGAATTTGGATATCAGAGTGATCCTGATCAGGGCCCCCTGGGAATCTGTAGGAGTTTAGAATAAAAAGGATGACTTTGCAAGAATGACTGTTATTACTCTTATTATTGCAACAGTGTTTTAGGCATTAACAGCAGCTGGTGACAGGATGATGAGCTCTTTAGATCCTGAAGTTTCAGTGAACCACAAATAGAAGGAAATAAGTTGACAACTATCACACTGTGGAATTGCAACTATTCCCAAAGATGACAGAAAGGAACATGTGTTTCCAGTCAGTGGGCAGGGCAGTTGGTTTCCTGTAGGCAGTTGCCTGCTCCTTCCATGGAAGGCCACCAAGTGCTCAGAGGTTATAAATGAGCAATTATTGGAGCTCCTTCAGAGAACACTAAGCAGAAGGGTTAGCAACTCCTTTCATTCTTTTGTTGGCCTATTAGAACTAGTATGGCACATCGAATATGCCTGCCTGCGTCCAAATATCCTGCACAGGGGTGTGGTTTCCCAAAAAGCATTGGGCTGCTACACACAGTTGTTGCTCATCTGTTCGCATCTCAGTCAGTTGCCTGCCTGCCAGCAGCGCTTTCCGACTGTGACATGCACTAATTCTAATCCTTGTAGCCTCGTTCCCATAATTGTACCCAGAATCTTGCCTGTGAGAGAGCCCAGAGAACGCCTTCTTTTATGGGGACTGAGTCGTAGATGCTGTGCCTTGCCGGTCCAGGTCTGACGTGGAATCTCCCTTTTTTATTATCGACTTGAAGGGGAAAGGACAGGTGGGGTTAAACAGATCCAGACTCAGCTACCCTGTTTACTTTAGAAAGCTAAGACGCGGCCTAGAAACACATGTCTTGGTAGGAACACATAGTAAGAAACAGTGCCCCTCCTCACACCAGAAAAGGTTTGCAATTATCATATTTGGCTGAACAATGTAGTAAAGTTTTCCCATAACCAGATCCACCAGCGGAGCTCTGCCAAGAGCAGCAGTCTACTTGCCAGTTCACGAAGTCTTCTGAAACAGTATGTTATTAAAGTCTTTTATAATAATGTCCACTTTCAGTGGACATTTATTGCTCGCCTGCTTCGAGTCAGCGCACCACGAGGCACAGCAACGCTTAGAGTAAGCCATAGTCTGCAGCCACAAGAGCTGGGCTAACACCTGAAGAGCATGGGATGCTCAGTGAGTGAAATCTCTTTCTGTATTTCACTGTTACCTTTTCCAAGATAAGAAAAATTACTCTCAAGGTTTCTGTCCATCCAGATAACATTTATTTTAGAAAAAAATGATCAAGACCAAAATCATAATGATCAAGTACAGATCCCATCCTACCATCTACTCACATTGTGGCCTTGGGATAATGCAGCCTCTAGCCTTCATTTTTATTCAGTGCATTGATATGAGATTAAGTCCTCTTGCTCCTAGAAGTTATCAAAATAATGGACAATGGTGGTCCTGTGCAGTATTCTCATTAAAGATGCTGCCCACATCCGGGAGGGAGTGTTTTATGATGGCTTTGGTCTTCCACTGTCTGTAGACAGAGGATCGAATAATTTAAGTCCTTTTGGCTTTATTTTTATAAGGGTATCATCTAGATTGGTTTATATAATTCTAGCATTTTCTGTAACATGTTCTCTGGCTGCATAAGATATTACAGAAAATGACAGTATAGTTACATGTCTGGCTTTTTATTTGGTGGATTCATATCATTATTAAAGGATAATTCTTTTCCAAATAGCTTACATTGGTAGGATAAATAATACCAGTAAGCTGCCTTTCAACTTACTTTCCCTTATCTTTGCAAGAGTTAAATGGGTTGATACTGTCCCACAGTGTACATCCTATAAAACAGCTCCCATTCCGTCCCAGTGGTATCCTCTGCCTCTCCACTGAGTGGTCTCCTGAACAACAGAAATGATTATCTCATGGTTCTGGAGGCTACAAGTCTGAGATCAAGGTGTTGGCAGAGTTGGCTCTTTCTGAGGTCTGTGAGGGAGAATATATTCCAGGCCTCGCTTCTAGATCCTATTGGTTTGTTGGTGTTCCTTGGCTTGTGGAAGCATCACCCTCAATCTCTGTCTTTATGTTCACATGGAGTCCTCCCTGTCTGCATGTCTGTGTCCAAATCTTTCATTTTGAAGGACACCAGTCATATTAAAGTCTCATCCTAATTATCTCATCTCACCTAATTACATCTGCAATGATCTTATTCCCAAATAAGGTTACAGTCTGAGGTACTGAGTGTTAGGACTTCAACATAAAAATTTAGAAGGGACATAATTCAACCTACAACACTATCTCAAATTGATTTTTCACTGAGGTTTTTTTGGTTCCTGTAATTCTCACTAAGAAAGAACCAGATAAAAGACTGGATTGTGTTTTATTGTTATTATTTTACAAACTAGGAGCCCGGTGCACAATATATTGTGCACTCAGGGAGTCCCTCAGCCCGGCTTTTACCCGCCCAACCTGCGGCCCACCACCCACCCATCGTGCCCCACCCACCCCACACACACCACCCGCCACCCACCCATTGTGCTCCACCCACCCCACACACCTGGCCCATCACCAGCCCCGCACACCCCAATCACCCTGCTACCTGCGCTGCACCCGTCTCTGCAGTTGCGCTGCCGGCCTCCATCTTGGCTTAGTTAATTTGCATACTCTGATTAGCTGGTGGGCGTGGCTTAGGCATCCCGTAGAAATGGTCATTTTCAATATTACTCTTTTATTAGAGTAGATGGTGTAGTACTTCTGTTTGGCAAAAGAGTCATTTCTCATCTAGGTATGAAGAAGCACAAGGAATTTCCAATGCTTGCTGTTTTTACTGAATTCAAGTAAAGTGACTATTTAGTTGGTCCCCTTTCTGTCTGGTATTAAACTAGGTGCTTAGAATGTGAAAATGTAATGCTTGGTCATTGCCCTTGAAGATTTATTGAAGGAAACAAACATATGGTAAAATATATTCTTCGTAATGAATGAACTCATGTACATGGAACAAATATCGCAAACTACAAAAGAACATGGTCAACTTTGGGGTGAGCTCAGGCAAACTGTGGGGACTTCTTGAGGATAATAGGGACTCCCCTCAGCAAGATCCTAATGGAAAATAGAGATTTTTCCCAGTATTTAAGGGTCAGGGCAGCATTACAATAGGAAAGAATATTTTCTATGACTAGAGAGAGACAAGATAAGGCCAAGGAAGGAATGGCTCATGGCAAGAGTAAGGAATGGAGGTAGAAGAGAAATGGAAGTGTTCAGGGAAAACATTACTTTGGACAGAAAAAAAAAAACTTATCTTCTGAGGTTGAAATGAAAATAATTAATATGGGTGTGATTAAAAAGTGTTTTAGAGTTGAAGATTTCAGGATGAAGTTCTTCATTGTTACAGAAAATTTTCATGGTTAAATCATCTTTCTTAAATGTAAATCTGTGTATCACTATGCTGCTTAAAAACCTGTAATAGCTTCAACTTGACATTTCTTTTAGTCCAGGATTCTTAACAAAATTCAAGGACCCTCTACACCCTAACTCCTCTTTGTGTTAGCTCTTCCTTGCTCTCTTTGCTCTGCCATATTACTTCCTAGAATATTCCAGGTTCTCTCCAGTTGCTGGGGCATTGCCCATGCCTAGAACAGGGTCTTTTACTTCTTCCAATTGCATGCCTTTTCTCCTGTCACCTGATCAAGCTTACCGTGAAAAGTGGCTTATTCAGAAGGATCTTTCTTAACTGCTCCCAGTCCTGGTCCCAGCTGCCATTAGTTCCCAGAGCACCCTGTTGTCCACTTCATCACTTTCATGGCATTCACTTAGTATCTATTTTTCCCGATAGACAGGAGGCTGTACAGGGTATGAACTGTGTCTCCCACATACTCCACTATATCTCCAGCATGTAATACTGTGTCTGGCATATAGTAGGTGTTCAGTGGATGTTGTGCTAAATGAATGAATAAGAATCACATCATTGATGGATCATGTCTCAAAAAAATAAGCTTAAAATTTGAAAATAAAAATAAATGACTACCAGTCACAGGAAAGTCAAATTTTAAATTATTGCAGAACTGATATAGTTTGTGTTGTCAGAAGTTTTGAAAGAATGAACTTACGGAGTGAAGAAAGACTTGGTAGTAATTTACCAGGGTCCTAAAGTCACAGAGGACCACGGAAACAATAGACAAAGCAGTTTTGCTAGATTCTCCTGGGCCTCTCTCTCTTGATTATTTTGTGTTTCCTTTTCCTCCTGCCCACTCTCCATCCTTTCACCTTCTCCCCTTTCTGGTATCTCGCATACTCAATTTGTTCTAATCCAGGTGTCTAAATGCTAATTCCATATTGTTTCCCCCGCCCCCAACAGGGCTGACCTTTGTGCTCAGGAACCCTACTGTCATCCTATTTACAACTCCTATAATACTCACCTGGGGGGAGGGAGGGAGATGCGCATTTAATAAAAAGGTTAAGATTCTGTATTTTATCACTTAACTGAACAAAATTTAATGGCTTCTTCATTTCAGAAGTGACTTCAGTGTTTGGTTTTTCTCTTACAAAAATAAATCAGGTTTGATTTTTTTGGGGGAGCCCTGAATCATTCTCAATCCCAAAATAAGCCAGTAACTGTCAATGTTACTTTTCTGTCCTAATGCCAGTTAAGTATTCCTGTAACAGTGTAGCTGGTCCTGGGCCAGCAGAGTAGGAGAAGGTGTAATACAATACGTGCTGCAGTGGATGAGTCCGTGGTGAGAAATGTGTGTCTTGGCACTGGAAGATTTAAAAGGTTTGAATATTCATAAGGTCTTATCTAAGCAGCTCACTGGTTATTAGTTCTTCACATTAAGTTCAAGATATGCAAATCCTCAGAGGTTCATGGTATATCCAGGCTGAATAAATCTGAACCTTTAAAAAAGAATTGGCACGTTGAATTTTATGTAAATGTCTGTTCATTCTTCTCTGTGGTCCACTCATCTAACAATGCTTTTCTTTCTCATACTGCCTTCCAACATAGGGCTTAGCAAAAGCCCAGATAAAGTGGTGATCATTTCATCTCCAAAACTGCATTTGATCTAGTTTTATGTTTATACCATTTATCTTCTTTTGCTTCAAACACTTTGCATTGATGAAGACGGCTTTGAACATAGAACACCCACGTTTGGTGTCACTGCATTCATTTTTCTTATGTTTTGGCTTGAATTATAGTGCTTTTAATATTCATGAAGTTTGAAAAAATAAACATCCTAGACTATTTCCTCTGAGTGGAAATGTTATGGTTTCAGACCCCAGAGAAAACAATTGGTAAGTTCTGCAAGCTCCCATTTTCTCCCTGTCAGTTGGAAGCAGCTCGGGCTTGGCAGAAGTCACGGCCTCCTGGACACTTGTAGGCTTCCCAGAGCAGACACTGGGGTCTGTTTTACAGAAGAGGCGAAAAGTCAGCAGGCATGCATATTTAAAGACTCCCTTTGGGAAGTAGATCCTAGTATCCTTTTAATCAATGCAAAGTATATCATTTCTGTCATTGAAGAAGGTAGAAGAATTGCTTGTTCAATTTAGTTCTCTGTGTTCAAATGGAAATTGTCAACAATATTTCTCAGTCATCTGCTTACTTTACATTAGGCCTATATTGATATTTACCTCTCCAAAATGAGCTCAACCCGTCCCTTAAATATTTTAAAAATATAGACCAAGAACTTTCCGCAAATTTGAAAGCCAGATTTTAAAGAAAAATAAAATGATTATTCTAAGTAATGATAACAAAACTGACCATTAAAAGTAGTGTTTCAGCCCTGACCAGTTTGGCTCAGTGGATAGAGCGTCGGCCTGCAGACTGAAGGGTCCCAGGTTTGATTCCAATCAAGTGTATGTACTTGGTTGCTGGCATATCCCCAGTGGGGAGTGTTCAGGAGGCAGTTGATCCATGTTTCTCTCTCATTGATGTGTCTAGCTCTCTGTCCCTCTCCCTTCCTCTCTGTGAAAAATCAGTAAAACATATTTTTAAAAAGGTAGTGTTTCAGTAATAGAACATTGTTCTAAGTTTTATGTACATAAATCTATGGATTACCCATTTTGTTGACTCAATCTCATTGCCCTAGATGACCTTCTCAAGTTCACCTATTCTCTCCTGATTATAGCCCCTCCCTCGCCCTTCTTCTCCTTCCTCCCTCCCTCCTTGGATCATGCTTTATCAGAGGATTGTCCCACGTCCTACACTGATGATCAAGCTGTCTCCTATACCTTTTGCTTCATGTTTCTCTGCCTCAAAGTTCCTCTGTGTCATCTATGGTCTCTTTCTCAGAAACTGTCACTTTCCTGTATGCTTAACGCTATTACCTCTTCCCTAGATATACTCTACATTTCTATGGCTGACTCAGGTGCCACTAACAACCTCTTTCATTCCTACCATTTTCCACTAAGGATGCTGAAAATAAAAATATTTGGGCCCCCAACCTCTTTTACAGCATTCAGGGACGTTGGCCAAGAGCTTCCAGCACCAGGGTGGAGCAGGCAGGGCTACCTTCTCTTCCTCCCCTGAAGGGAGATAGAATGCCTAATGCTATAGCAGACATCTTCAGACTACAGGGCCACGGCAAGAGAAAAGAAAGCCAACACTAGAGTGGTGTTGATACTTGCCAAGGTACTTGATAGCACTGAGAAGCAAATCCCAACTTCCAGATATATTTTGAAAGAAAATGCAGCCACGGTTTGGTAGTTGAATTTTTAGTTACACAGAGACAAATAACCTAACTGATACACCCTCTCCCCAAAACAAAACAAATATAAAAATGTTGCCTAACTCTGGGAATTGTGCATCTTTAATTTGTCTGTCTTCTTTGGCTTTTTCACTAGCATGAGCTCCCCACAAACACCTTCTTTGTCCTTGCTTTTCTTCCCTTAAATTACTCTGAGCTCTGCTTCACTGTCAAGCTTGGAGAAAGGGGAACCTCCCCTTTCACTTCTCCTCCCTTCAATTCCTCTACTCACTCCTCCTGGCACTGACGTAAGCCCTCATCACTTAATTTTCCTCTCACAGGTTCTAAATGCCTTTCTGGTCTCTGGAACCAGTGGGTCTTTATTTTTTTCTCGTCCTTGGCCTTTCTACAGCATTTGGTATTATCTTCTCCCCCAGGTTGCTGTGCTCCTGTTTCTCCTATGACGTTTCAGTCTTACTCTGCTTTTCCTTCTTTTTCCTCTAAAATATAAGGTTTCCTCAGGGTTCTGTCACATTTTTCTTCTCTCTCTACTTTCTCCTTGTTAAACTCTTCTACTCTGTGCCCAACTTCAAATATTACGTCTATGTGAATAATTCCCATATTTCTTCCACTTTGGCCCATTGTTGAAACTAGTTTGTTTTCAACTGCTAGTTCATACATCTTTACTTCAAGTCATCCTTGAATCTTCCTCATCCTCTTCCCAGAAACTCTTAATTTCAAGCGTCAGATCATCAATTTTCTCTCAGCAAAACTTTTTACATCTTTCCTGCAATTTCTGTTTTCTGTGCCATCCCTTAAGTGTAGGAATATTCTAATTAATTTTTCCATTTCAGTCTATCCTGGTATAGATCACACCTTGGCACTTCCCTGTATCTAACGCCCAGTTCATCAGTAAGCCCTGCTCATTATTCCTCCAACGTGTCTTCCCAATCTGTCCATTTTCTCTCTTCCCCATGCCCTTACTCAGCACAAGGCTCCACCTTTACTCTATCATCACCCCTCACTTGGCTCTCTGCTTCTAGTCTTGTTCACTTTCTTCTGTTTTCCGCACTACATCTAGGAGGTTCTTTTACAATGTAAATCAAATTATGCTCCTCCCTCTTTCAAACCTTTTTATCATTTAGAACCAACAGCCTTTACATGGCAAACAAGACCCAGGCTGATCTAACCCTGTCTATCTTGTCTGCTTCATCATAAAGCACTGTCTCGTCATCTGCTCATCTTTTGGTTCCTCACATTCGCTTAGGTCTTTCCCACCCCAGGGCCTTTGTGTGTACTGTTTCCTCTGTGGGCAGCACTCCACACTCATTGCCCCACTCTCTTGCCAATTTCTAACCCTTCTTTTGAGCTTAGCACAAAGGGTATTAAGAGCTGCCATAGGCCCCCTTGTTCTCTCTAATGGCATCGGAATCTTTTCCTTTATTGCTATTGGTGACAGGAATGTTAATTGTGTTTTTTGTTTAATGTTCCAACACCACTCTCAGTCCCTAGAATGTTAACACCTTGAAATAAGGAGCCATAAACCCTTTTGTCTTCGCATGCCCAACAACTAGCTCCATGTCTTCCACATAACATAGGCTCAAAAGTACTTTTCAGATGAATAACAAATGGCGGCTCGGTACTATCTCACCGCCTGCCAAACAGAATCTCAGCTCCTCGGCCTCTTGTGCAAGGGCCTCTATGGTCTGACTTCAACCAACCTTTCCCACATCTTCCCTCCCAACTCGCACATATACGATGTGTGATTGAGCAATAGGAACTCTTCATTGCCGCCTGCATCCTTTGTTGCTGCTGGACCTCTATGGGGAGTAAATTCCCTCCCATTTCCATTTTTTATATTGAAACCCTCCCCATTCCTTACAAATCTAGCTCATATTACTTTATGATGAATTTTGTTTTTTTAATTTTTTTATTGATTAAGTTATTACATATGTGTCCTTACCCTCTCTTTACCCCCTATCCCACCAACTCATGCACTCATCCCCCTGTTGTCTGTGTCCATTGGTTAGGCCTGTATGCTTGCATATAAGTCCTTTGGTTGATCTTTCCTCCTACCCCCACTTTCCCCTACCTTCCCTCCGAGGCCCAACAGTCCGATTGATGCCTCTCCATCTCTGGATCTGTCCTCGTTCATCAGTTTATGTTGTTCATTATATTCCACAAATGAATGAAATCATGTGATATTTGTCCTTCTCTGACTGGCTTATTTCACTTAGCATAATGCTCTCCAGTTCCATCCATGCTGTTGCAAATGATAAGAATTCCCTCTTTTTTACTGCAGCATAGTATTCTATTCTGTAGATGTACCACAGTTTTTAAATCCACTAATCTACTGATGGGCACTTAGGCTGTTTCCAGATCTTAGCTATGGTGAATTGTGCTGCTATGAGCTTAGGGGTGCATATATCCTTTCTAATTTGAGTTTCTAGTTTCCTGGGGTATATTCCTAGAAGTGGGATCACTGGGTCAAATGGGAGTTCCATTGTTAGTTTTTTGAGGAAACTCCATACTGTTCTCCACAGTGGCTGCACTAGTGTGCATTCCCACCAGCAGTGCACAAGGGTTCCTTTTTCTCTGCTTCCTTGCCAGCACTTGTCATTTGTTAATTTGTTGATGATAGCCATTCTGACAGGTGTGAAATGGTACCACATTGTCCTTTTGATTTGCATCTCTCAGATGGTTAGTGTCTTTGAGCATGTCTTCATATGTCTCTTGGCCTTTCTTCTGTCTTCTTTTGAAAAGTAACTATTTAGGTCCATTACCCATTTTTTGATTGAGTTGTTTATCTTCCTTTTGTTTAGTTGTATGAGTTCCCTGTAAACGTTGGAGATTAAACCTTTATTGGAGATAACGTTGGCAAATATGTTCTCCCATGCAGAGGGCATTCTTGTTGTTTTGCTGATGGTTTCTTTTGCTGTGCAGAAGCTTTTTGTTTTGATGTAGTCCCATTTGTTTATTTTCTCTTTAGTTTCCATTGCCCTAGAAGCAGTATCAGAGAAGGAATTACTTCAGCATATATCTGCTATTTTGCTGCCTATGGATTCCTCTAGTATTTTTATCGTTTCTTGTCTTATGTTTAAGTCCTTTATCCATTTTGAGTTTATTTTTGTGAATGGTGTAAGTTGGTGGTCTAATGTTGTTGTTTTTTTGCATGTATCTGTCCAATTTTCCCAAAACCATTTATTGAAGAGACTGTCTTGACTCCATTGTGTGTTCATGCCTTCTTTGTTGAATATTAATTGAGCATAGTGGTTTGGGTCCATTTCTGGTTCTCTGCTCTATTCCATTGATCTATATGTCTGTTCTTGTGCCAGTACCAGGCAGTTTTGAGAACAGTGGCTTTGTAATACAGCTTGATATCTGGTATTGAGATGCCACCTACTTTGTTCTTCTTTCTCAGGATTGCTTCAGCTATTCAGGATCTTTTTTTTATTCCAGATGAATTTTTGGAAAGTTGTTCTAGGTCTGTGAAATATGCAGTTGGTATTTTAATTGGAAGTGCATTGCATCTGTAGATTGCTTTAAATAGTATGGACATTTTGATGATGTTGATTCTACCAATCCATGAACACGGTATGTTCTTCCATCTGTTTATATCTTCCTCTATCTCTTTTTTCAGTGTCCTGTGGTTTTCTGCATATAGGTCTTTTATGTCCTTGGTTAAGTTTATTCCTAGGTTATCTTAATTTTTTTGGTGCGATGGTAAATGGGATTGCTTTTTTAGTCTCTCTTTCTCTAAGTTCACTATTGGTGTAAAGAAATACCATAGATTTCTTGGTGTTAATTTTGTATCCTGCTACCTTGCCGAATTCATTTATTAACTCTAATAATTTTTTGATGGAATCTTTAGGGTTTTCTATGTCCAGTATCATGTCATCTGCAAATAAGGACAGTTTACTTCTTTTCCAATTTGGATGCCTTTTATTTCTTCTTGTTGTCTGATTGCAATTGCTAGTACTTCCAGTACGATGTTGAACAGGAGTGGTGAGAGTGTCTATCCTTGTCTTGTTCCTGTTCTTAGGGGAAATGGTTTTAGTTTTTGCCCATTGAGTATGATGTTGACTATGGGTTTGTCATATATGGCTTTTATTATGCTGAGGATCCTTCTATTATTATGTAGGATCCTTCTATTCCCACCTTGCTGAGAGTTTTGATCAAAAAAGGGTGTTGGATTTTGTCAAATGCTTTCTCTGCATCCATTGATATGATTATATGGTTTTTATCTCTCAGTTTGTTTATGTGATGTATCATGTTTATTGATTTGTGGGTATTGTACCGTCCTTGCATTTCTGGGATAAATCCTTCTTGGTCATGGTGTATGATCTTTCTGATGTACTGTTGGATCCAATTTGCTAGAATTTTGTTGAGGATTTTGGCATCTATATTCATAAGGGATATTGGCTTGTAATTCTCTTTCATTGTGTTGTCTTTATCTGGTTTGGATATTAGTGTGATGCTGGCTTCATAGAATGAGCTTGGAAGTGTTTCTTCCTCTTGAATTTTTTGGAATAGTCTGAAGAGGATAGGTTTTAGTTCTTCCTTGAATGTTTGATAAAACTCCCCTATGAAACCTTCTGGCCCTGGGCTTTTTTTTTTTTTTTTTTTTCTGGAAGCTTTTTGATGGTTGTATCAGTTTCTTCCATAGTTATTGACCTATTAAGATTTTTAGAATCTTTCTGATTGAGTTTGGAAGGTTGTATATTTCTAGGAATATGTCTATTTCCTCCAGGTTGTCTAGTTTGTTGGAATAGAGCTGTTCATAGTATTTTTTAACAATCCTTTGTATTTCTGTAGGGTCTGTTCTTATTTTGCTTCTTTCATTTCTGATTTTGCTTATTTGGGCCCCCTCTCTTTGCTTTTTGGTAAAGGTTCATCAATCTTGTTAATCCTTTCAAAGAATCAGCTCTTGGTTTCATTGACCTTTTGTATTGGTTTTTTGGTCTCTGTCATTTATTTCTGCTCTGATCTTTATTATCTCCTTCCTTCTGCTCACTCTGAGCTTTTCTTGTTGTTCTCTTTCTAATTCTTTGAGTTGTAGAGTTAGATGATTTACTACCATTTTTTTTTTTGTTTTTTAAAGTAGGCCTGTAGAGCTATAAACTTCCCTCTCAGGATTGCTTTCATTGTGTCCCATAGGTTTTGGATTGTTGTGTTTTTATTGTCATTAGTTTCCAGGATGTTTTCAATTTCTTCTTTGATCTCATTGGTAACCCAATCAATATTTAATAACATGCTATTCAGCTTCCAAGAGTTTGAGTGTTTTGGATTGTTTGTATTGTAATTTATTTCTAGTATTATCCATTGTGGTATGAGAAGATGCTTGATATGATTTCAATCTTCTTGAATTTGGAGAGACTTTGCTTGTGACCCAATATGTGGTCTATTTTTGAAAATGTCCCTTGTGCACTTGAGAAGAATGTATATTCCGCAGCTTTGGGGTGAAATGTTCTGAAAATGTCAATTAAGTCCATCTGATCTAGTGAGTCATCTAGGATTACTGTTTCTTTGCCGAGTTTTTGTCTAGAGGATTTATCCAGTGATGTCAGTGGTGTATTAAAGTGCTCTACTATGACTGTATTGTTGTTGATCTCTCCCTTGATATCTTCCAGGAGTTCTCCTGCATTGGGTGCATATATGTTTTTTAGGGTTATATCCTCTTGTTGTATCAATCCCTTTAGTATTATGAAGTGGCCTTCCTTGTCTCTTGTTATGGCCTTCACTTTGAGATCTATTTTGTCCGATATAAGTATCGCTACCCCAGCTTTTTTTTCATTTCCATTTGCCTGAAAGATATTTTTCCATCCCTTCACTTTCAGTCTATGTGAGTCCCTTATTCTGAGGTGGGTCTGTTGTAGACAGCAAATATATAGGTCATGTTTTTTTATCCATTCAGCCACTCGGTGTCTTTTGATTGGAGCATTTAGTCCATTTACATTTAAAGTTATTATTGAAAGGTACTTGTTTGTAGCCATTTTTATTTTTTGTGCCTGTGTTCTTTCTTACCTTTTTATGTCTTCTTTTTACAGCATTCCCTTTAGCATTTCTTGCATTGCTGGCTTTGTGGTGATAAATTCCCTTAGCCTTTTTTTGTCTGTGAAGCTGCTTATTTCCCCTTCAATTTTGAATGATAGCCTTGCTGGATATAGTAATCTTGGATTCAGTCCCTTGCTTTGCATCACTTTGTGAATTTCCATTCATTCTTTTCTGGCCTGATGTGTTTCTGATAAGATATTATTTGATAATCTAATGGGAGATCCCTTGTATGTAACTTTCTGTCTCTCTCTTGTAGCTTTTAAGATTCTCTCTTTGTCCTGAACATTTGCCATGGTAATTATGATATGCCTTGGTGTGGGTCTTTTCGGGTTCATCTTGTTTGGAACTCTGTGCTTGTGTGACTTTTTTCTTCCCCACCTCAGGGAAGTTTTCTGACATTATTGCTTCAAATACATTTTCTAATTCTTGTTCCTCTTCCTGTTATTCTGGCACCCCTATTATTTATATGTTGCTTTGTTTCATGTTGTCCCATAGCTCCCTTAGGCTCTCCTCCTGTCTTTTAATTTTTTTTCTCCAACTGCAGTCCACTTTGGGTGTGTTTTGCTTCCCTGTCTTCTAATTTGCTAATTCAGTCCTCTGTTTCTCCTAGTCTACTGTTGAGACTTTCCATGCTGTTTTTTATTGCAGCTATATCACTCTTCATTTCTTCTTGATTCTTACATAAGTTGTTGATTTTTTTCATCCATTTCTTCTTGATTCTTGCATAAGTTGTTGATTTTTTCCTCCATCCAGTTTGTGAACTCTAAGACCCTTATTCTGAATTCTTTTTCTGACATATTGTATGCTGCTGTTTCACTTAGCTGCTTTTTTGGTGATTCCTCCTTTTCTTTCCTTTGGGGGTTTCTTTGTCTACCCATGTTTGATATCACTGACAGATCTAGATGTTGAGTCATTCAAGGGCTGCTTCTTTGGTGGCAGTGGCTCCTTGGGCTGTGGTTGCTCCTTGGGTGGTTGCGGTAGTAGGTGCTCCTCAGTTGGCAGCAGCTTCTCTGGTGGGTGCTGTTCACAGCCGTGGTGGCTCCTCTGCCTGGTGGGAGGAGGCTTCTCGCACAGCTGCTGTTCCTCAGACAGAGGGTGTGATGATCACTAGGCTTCTGTTCCTTGGATGGGGGCGGGATGTATGCTACTGCTATTCCTCTGATGGGGCGAGCTGCTTGTGAGACTCCTGCTCTTTGAACAAGGGCAGGTTTATTGCAGGACTGCTACTCCTCAGACAGGGGTGGGCTGCTGCTTCTCGGATGGGGGCAGGCTGCATGCAGCTGCTACATCTTGGACTAGGGCTGACTGCTCACATGGCTGCTGTTCCTTGGATGAGGGCTGGTTGCACACTGCTGCTATTCCTCTGATAGGGTGGGCTTCTTGTGAAGCTACTGCTCCTTGGACAGTGGCAGGTTGATTGTAGGGCTGCTGCTCCTTGGACAGGGATGGGCTGTCATGCGGCTGCTCCTCCTCGGATGGGGAAGGGCCAGTCACCAGCTGCTGCTCATCATACAGGAGCAGGCTGTGTGTGGCTCTGCTCCTCGGACCGGTGTGGGTTGCACAGGGTTGCTGCTCCTCAGATATGGGTGGTCTGCTCACGTAACTGCTGCCCCTCAGATTGGGGCAGGCTGCTGGTACAGCAGCTGCTGCTTGGACAAGGGCAGGTTGCTTGCACAGCTGCTGCTCCTCGGACTGGTACAGGGTGTGGGCTGTGTGCAGCTGCTGCTCCTTAGATGCAGGCGGACTGTGCGGGGCTGCCGCTCCTTGGCCGTGGGCAGCCTGCTTGTGTGGCTGCTGTTCCTTGGATGGGTTGGGCTGCTCGCGTGATTGCTGCTCCTTGGATGGGGGAGCAGGCCACTCACAGAGCTGCTGCTCCTTGGATAGGGGCAGGCCATGTGAGGCTGATGCTCTTAGGCCTGGGGTGGGCTGTTTGCAGGGTTGCTGCTTCTTGGACAGGAGTAGGCTGCTCACGTGTCTGCTGCTCATGTGGTTGCAGTGCCATGGACTAAAGCATTGGGCTGGTCAGAAGGACGCATGCTTCAGAACTCATAGGAGTCTGCTCCCAGGTTGGCTGGAGACTTGGTTACTGTGGGACCACAGCAGAGGTAGCAGGTCCCTGGCAGGGGTGGCTGTAGAGTCCCAGGTATTACCTGAGGGCACCCTGGGTGAAGGTGAGGCTGGGCTCTCAGTTACATCAGCTCTCCCCTTTAAAAAGACGTGGCCTCTGAAGAAGAGCTGGCTTCCTGGTACTGTTTGCAATGGTAGCAGAGGCTGCCTAGTTAGGCTAGCCTGGTTAGCCTGCCCCCAAAGGTCCTGGAGGGTCTAACTGTGCCTTACTCACTCCTCTTTTGCTCCTTCACTGCCGCCTTCTTCCTGCCTCTGTAGCTGAGTCTAGGGTGTAATTGACCCATTCGTGGATGGAGTTTTCTCTCCAGGTGTCTGGTTATGTGGCTCGCTCTCTAGCACATTAGCCAGACAGGATAAAATTCACCTTAACAAGACATGACCCAAAGGGAACAAAGCACAAATGTACTCACAACACCAATAACCCAATAAAAGTGACCACCTGAGAAAACACCACAAAACCAATAGATAAACCAAACAAATACAAACAGCCCTGGTTGCTTTGGCTCTGTGGATAGAGTGTCGGCCTATGGACTGAAAGGTCTCGGGTTTGATTCCGGTCAAGGGCATGTGCCTTGGTTGTGGGTACATCCCCAGTGGGAGGTGAACAGGAGGCAGCTGATCAATGTTTCTGACTCTCTATCCCTCTTCCTTCCTCTCTGTAAAAAATCAATAAAATATATTTTAAAAAAATACAAACAGCAAACACCCAGTAAAGAGGGTATGGGCAGAATCTGTAGAGGCTGAGCTGATATATAGAAAATAAGGTTAAGAATTGGGTATATATGGGGAAGAACTCAATTCAGTATAGAAGAAGTAGAAAAGGGATGAGTGGATAAGAAGAAAAAGGAGAACAAAATAATATATTTACCAAAAAAAATGATTTAAAAACATGGTATAAAAATAGAAAATAGCAAGAAAAAAATAAAATAAAATAGAATGATGGAAAAACAATGTGAAAAGAAATATAAAATAAAGCAACAAACAAAAAAAGAAAAAAGCAAAAAAAAAAAGAGCTAACAAAATAATAATAAAAAATGAAAATGAAAAATTGAAATGTCATTCCTTTGGCTCTCTGCGATTTTTTTATTTTTCTGTTGCTGGGAATGAAGGCCCGTATATAGAGCCAGATCCTGTGGACTCCCAGGGACTATTCAGATTTTTTTAATCCTTTGTACCATTCGGGGTGAAATCTGGATGTGGCTGTATTGGTTGCCTGGAGACTGGAGGGAGGGGCTATATTTTCATGAGAAAATGACTGCCCAGGTCCTGGGCTCAGGTGTGACTGAGCACTCAGCTTGCTGCCACCTCTCCTGGACCCCCTCCTCTCCCCAGATTCCACTCGCCCTCACCTTCTCCTGCACCTCAGCATGGGTGAGTGTCATATCCAAAATGTCCTATGAACAGGGTTCAGTGAAGAAAAACCCAGGCCACAGAAACGGGAAAGACTGAGTGTCTGTGAGCTCCTCTCTTACCGGCACTGCATGGTCTGTCAGCCCTTCAGGCTGCCCCCCCTCTGGGCTCAGTGTCCCGTGATTATGGAACCCAGATCTCAAATCTCCCAGCGCCAACAGTCCTGCGGATCTCCTTTCCACAGTAAGAGGCTGTGCCTGTCCCAAGGGACACGGCTGGGTGTCGTGCGGTTTCCCTCTGACCATCTGGGCTCAGAGATCTGGCAAACTTTCCTGCCCAGATCCCTGGCTTTTACCTTTCCAAGGGAACTCTGCCCTTCCCGGCTGCAAACTGTCTCCCCAGCTGAGTCTCCTTCGCCAATTCTGGACGGATGTTATTCATTTCAGCTGCTCATTCTATTTGCTCCGGGACAAGCCTTGAGAAACATCCTATCTTGTCTCTCCTTTATGATGAATTTTGGATTTGTCCCCATCCAGAGGTCATCTCTGCCTCCCCTGCTCTCCCATGGTATCTTCATTTTGGCTCTTAACCATATGTTATACAGAAATTTTATGTACTTTTCCTCTCCTGAACTTGAATGTAAGGTGCTGGAGAAGCATTGTGTCCCATTGGCCTTGGTGTCCAGCATGCTGCCGAGCCTGAGCGCAGGGCCTTGGTTGGTGGGCATGCTGGAGAAACAGGTGGCTGAGGCAGCTGCGACCTGCAGGTTCCTGAGGCAGGGAGAGAGCTGAGCAATCTGGAACACATGAACCAAATGGAGGTCATTTCGGGGAAGAATCTTGATGGTCTTGGCCAACCCCAGAGGAGAAGATACTTGATAAGAAATGCTGAGTAGCATCCAAGAAAGAGTAGAGCAGAGTTATAGCAAAGTTCCATACTGTGCACTCTGGACTCTGGGCCTAGATCAGATGGTGCCAGCATGACATGTCTTCATTACCCTAAAACAGAAAAAAGACAGCACTAGGGAGTCCTGGCTCAGCTGGCTGAGAGGATGTTGTGCTGACTATGGAGCTCAATCGCTGAGAGGAGCTTAAAAGGCAAAGGCCCAGGTGTGGTCATTGATAAAGGGTGCCTCCCCCCCCCACCCCACCCCCCAGTCTCTTGGGAGTGGTCAGCTTGGGGATTCCCTGGTGCCTATTTTGCCGCAACTTCCCACAAGAAAGAAACCTTTCCGTCACTTGAGTAACCACTGCCCCCTCCCCACAAAGGAAAATAAACAGAAAATTCTCCCTTTGGGTGGACTGAGCACCAGTGGTAGTTGCTGGAGCAGAGATCAAACCAGAAGGCTTGCACCTTGTGGTCATTGGCATCAAAGGCCGCAGGTTTCCTTTTCGCCTAATTTGAATATGCTGTGAGCCTTGGGGAGGCATAATTAAAACTACAGGGGAGCCAAAGAAAGCATATAAAGGAACTATTTTGATGCTTCGAAAACCCAAGCAAACAGAATCTGTATTATTCAATTAGGTATGCTTATGGGATTTGTCCTTGGTGTTTTGACTGCTCAAAGCCTGCTGGGGAAGTCAGTCATGGGCTTTAGACCTGAAAGGAACCATATTTAATGCCCTCCCAAATTTCACTTTTCAGTTTCTTATTGAAGCCTCCCAGTGCAGAGTTTATTGTAGCTGTGCGTGAACGTTTACTCTGACTTCTGTTTACTCAGCCTCTCTTCCACTGACACAGGATCACATTTTTCTGCCTGATTCTTGGGTTCCCTTCCACTTTGCACAGTTGTTCTTTGCTTCAATGAGACTCAGTGTAGCCTGACAGGCAGGATAGCATGGTGGTTCTGAGCACAGGTTCTCCCCGTTGGACTATTTCTCGTGTGTTTGGCCTTAGACAAGTCACCTAATCGCTTTGTCTTGTTATATTACATGCAAGAAGGAGATTAGAGTGGTGGAAACCTCCAACATCATAGTGTTTACTGTGTTCATTCAGTAAAAGAATTCATGTTAAAGTACTTAGCACAATGCCTAGCTCAGAACCAGTGTTCAATAAATAATGATAATTGTCACAATTATACCAGTACATAGGTAGTTGCTTTCCTGTTAGCTGCAGCCAGTAGACCAGGGGAGACTAGAAGGGTTGTGCACCTAGGTCCCCGAAGGACACCCAGACTGAGGAGGCCTTGAAGGTCACATGGGAAACTCCACACAGAAAGCTGGGGTCACTAGAATATCTGTCCCCGTGATTGGCTTTCCCCGCAGGCATTTTAAGTGGCAGTGACTACTGCAGTACGCTCAGCTGCATTGAGTTTGTCATGACATTATGGGACTCCCTTTCTGAAGACAGCATCCAGAGTCAGGATTGCAGCCACGCAATACCTTAAGGCAACCAGTCATGTCTGCCATGGCTGAGGCGGTCCAATCTGACTGGGACCACATTGCAGGCTCCTCATCAACTGCATACTTCTCCCCAATCAGCTCAAAATGGACGTGGGTGCTGAGGGCCTACCCTAATCCCAAACTGCTGGAAAGCTACCCACAAGGAAAGGTTCTCCTGATGCCAAGTGAAGAGTCCAGACAAAAATCCTGTGTCAGTTGCTAAAGACTTACAAACAGGTGTTACCTGGATGGTACTCATGGGCTGGGCCTTAACTTTCTTTCCAGATGTTTACATCCAACAAAGTAGGCACTATAGAATTTATAATAGACTAGGGGCCCGGTGCACAAAAATTTGTGCACTCGGGGTGGAGGGAGTCCCTCAGCCCGGCCTGTGCCCTCTCACAGTCTGGGACCCCTCAGTGGATGTCCTATGATGGCCCCAGTCTGCCAGGCGCCTTTTGTGTGTGTGTGTGTGTGTGTGTGTGTGTCACCACTGGGGACCTGCCCCCAGCCGCATCTGAGG
>PVJC01001609.1:64397-91047 GCA_004026665.1 Murina feae | reverse complement strand
ACCCCAGTAGGGACCCAAACCTTGAATGGACTGTGGACAGCCTGAAAATGGCCCTCAGCCCCTCACCCAGGCTGCCCAGGCACCCCAGTAGGGACCCAAACCTTGAATGGACTGTGGACAACCTGAAAATGGCCCTCAGCCCCTCACCCAGGCTGCCCAGGCACCCCAGTAGGGACCCAAACCTTGAATGGACTGTGGGCAGCCTGAAAATGGCCCTCAGCCCATCACCCAGGCTGGCCACACCCCAATGGGGTGAGGGTCCACACTGGGGGGCTTGGCCAGCCTGCAAACAGTCATCAGCCCCTCACCCAGGCTGGCAAGGCACGCCAGCAGGTGGACATTCCCTGAGGGGTCCCAGACTGTGAGAGGGCACAGGCTGGGCTGAGGTACCTCCTGAGTCCACAAATTTTTGTCCACCAGGCCCCTAGTAAAACAATAAAAGAAAATGGGATATTTTAGTTAGCCAGAAGAATAGCATTCTTGGGAAGAGCAATGTGTTAACCTTATGAGATTAATATCTGTAAGTTAATGTGACTATAAGTATTAATTTGTATATAGATCTCATGTTTTGCCTTGACAGTAAATTTTAGGAAAAGCATTTTCATTGAACAAATAACCCTGTGCAGCTGGGGAGATCCTCTCCAACAAAACATTCCAATTACTGGTGAGCCCAGGATGGAGAAAACAAAGGACCTGGAAGTAGAATTATTGAAATAAGCCCCTTGGGAAACAGAGTACTTCAGTGAGAATGTATTTTGTGCTTTGAAGATAATTTGAGATGGAGAACATTGACTGATTCCCTGGTATACACGCTTTGCCCTTTGTCATCTAACTTCAACAAAAACAGTTGGAAGGACTTAGAGACTTCATAATGCCTTTGCATGGAGCAAATTGGTGTTGACTGGCATCTGATTCCAGTTCTTTTGTAGTCTGGAACAGAGAGAGAGCCATGAAAATTTTACTTTTAAGTTGCCAACCTGAGGAAAGCAATTCTTACTTAGAATAAACAAACACATTCACATTCATCATCCTCAGAATGCCACTTCCAGCAATCTACATCCAAAGTCATTTCAAGCAATGGGGTGAAGATTGAGCTGATGACTGGCCATGGTGGGAAAGGGGCAGAGTCCCACAGAGCTAACATAAGTGGAAAACTCCAGAGGGTCCCACCAAGCTGCCATGGGTGGAGAGGGGCGCAGGATTCCACATGGCTGGCTATCAGAGCATTAGATGCATAGCATTTCCCAGAGCTAGTTTGCATAAACCCAAGGAAGCTGTGCTAAGAAAGGTGCTGCCTGGCTATTTATCTCCACCCATACTAATTAAGGGCTACTGAAAACATTCATCTGTTAGGCTCACCAGTCCAAGCACTATTGCAGATAAGACTAAAGGATAGATTTTTCAGCTGCTCCCCAAACCGTGGGAGCTTTCTGAATCTTAAACACCAAAGAGCTGAGACACTAATGATTAATCCATTAGGAGAGGCAAGGGGAACCCCCTAAGAAGAGAAGTAATATTAAGTGAAAGCAGAAGAGGGGTAAACAATGTGAAGACCTAGAAATGCCTTTAGATAACTGCACACTCTATGCTGGCTTAGGATCTCATTACTGACAGGCTTTTGGACAAGACAGCTTTGCCAAATCCATGGCTGTTAGGGCGGAAATGTTAAATAGAAAGATAATGAATAAGAAGTGATGATTACTCCAGGTTGTTTTGTTAATTATCAGTTAAATCACTTCTGCTATTGTGATTACAAGGGTGTTTTTCTCTGGGAAAACTGGGGGCAAAAAGACTTTGAAAACAAGGGGAGGAAATCAACTCAAATTTGGTATGAAAAAAATAGTTCAGACAAATACACCCAGGGGAATAAATATTACAAAATGATGGAAAGTCTGAAAATGCACCATTGCCGGGAGGACCAGAAGGTTGGCCAACGTGGCAGGAATGTGTGCATGGCAAAGCAACAGCAAGTTCTTGCTGCAGGCGTTGACTGTGGATCAGAGGCAAAGACTTTATTTACCTGCCACAGGAAAGGTCTGTGGGATCAGATATAAGGTGCTATTTATGGGTTTGCATTTTAAAAAACAATAGGACAGGAAGAACAGAAAGAGGTACAAGAAATTTAATAAGTGACAAATAATCCAATCTGATGGGATCCCCCCCTCAAAAAATAATCATCAAGCCGCAGTCCTAAAATGGGGAATGGAAAGAGAAAGGGGGTGTCCAAAAGTTGAATAATAAAAAAGGTGGAAAGAAGTTAAAATGTGTTTATAAAGCTACTTCTCAGGGGCATGAAAAATAATCACTTGACCTCTTTGGACCTTAATTATAAAGGGAGATTTGTGGATGACATTCTTGTTAAGGCCTCTTCTAGTTCCAAATATCTATGCCCCAAAGCAAGATTTAAAATTCAGCTTCTTCTAAATCAAGCTCAACCTCACCTTGGGGAACTCTTCTGTGCTATATATCTGGTTTCACTCAGTTGGCCCCTTTTCTCATATCCACAAAAGGTCATCTGCTTATACCACCTAGTTATGAACAGCACATTTGCCTTGTTTTTAAATGAGAATTGGAAGACAGTGGAAAGAGAATGAACTGGAAATCAGAAGCCTTGGCCTCTGGTTCTGGCTCCTGCACAGACCCAGGATGTACCCCCCTGACCCGTGAAGAGATGGGTCAGATTAAGTTACCCCTCAGGTTCTTGCATTTTCTACTTACTGGTCATGTTCTAGTTCTCAGGCCTTCCAATGAGTTCTTAATTATGTGTCTCTTAACAATGAGAAGGCAACCACTGACTAGAAAAAAGACCAGGTCTCTTGCACTCCAATTCTCTATCTAATCTATGACGTGACAGCTAGAGGACAGAAAGTACTTGACACAAACGAAAATAGTAATAATAGACCACAAGATGAAGAACTTCCCCGACTGGTGACTCATTCCATTACTGACCAGTCTCCAGAGAAAGGAAGAGTCACTTCTCTGGGAGACACTTGAAATGAGATCTGAAAGAAGGCAGACAGAACAGTTAACAATTGACAATCCTCCCCTAGTGCTCAGAGAAGCTGGCCCCCATATTTCCTCATGTCTGATGCCCATAGCAGTCATCTCTGGCTAATGCTGACTTGGAGACCACTAGAGACAGCCTCTGCATCTCCACCCAGCAATTCTCCAGCTTTCTGTTTCCTCCATGTCATTCCTGCAGCAGGTGGGCCACTGTGCACCATGCGGTCCTGATAGGTGTCCTGTCAGGCGAAGCTGGTTTATTTAAGGTCATGCTGGCAGCTGAGCCCCAGAGCCTGCTGCCTGGGCTGTTAACCTTGCCAAGTTGAGCTGCATCTATTTTTTTTTTTATCTTCAATTATTCCTAGAAGTATCAATTCTGGAAAACTGTTTTCCCACATAAGGTTTTGGCAGCCAATCCTCAATAGTTACCTCATTCTTAGCCCTACTGCCATCTGAGAGAACATACCAGGAAAAATCTGTACACCTGCAGGGAGAATCAATGCATAGAGACTGAAGGATTGGATGGCCACTTCCTCCTGACAGGGTTATGTAGGAAAGTTCTTCATGGCATTAAAGATCATTAGTGCTGTCAGAGACCTGAAATTCCACCTAGTCCAAACCTATCACTTCACATGCAAGGAAGCTGAGGCTGTGCCGAGGGAAGTCCTTTCTTTAAATTATATCAAAAAATATCTCCAAATATATGAAAGAAGAGATATATAATCACTTAATTAAATGAGATATATAGAGAAATTCAGAAATGGAATTGGGAAGAAAAAATGTACACTTGAGGAACACAAAGTAAAGTCAGAGGAAGAAGGAGACATCTTAGTGTCTTAGCCTATCTGGGCTGCTCTAACAGAATATGATAGAAGACTGGATAGTTACAAACAACTGAAATTTATTTCTCACAGTTCTGGAGCTGGAAGTCCAAAACTAAGGTGTTGGCAGATTCAGTATCTGGTGAGAGCTCAATTGCCATTTCACAGATGGCATTTGCTGGTGTTGTTCTCACATGGCAGAACAAGCAAGTGAGCTCCCTGGGGTCTTTATTAGGGCACTAATCCCACTTATGAGAGCTTCATCTTGATGACCTAATCACATTTCAAAGGCCCCCACTTCCTAATATCATCACATTAGAGGTTATGATTTCAACATATGAATGCTTGGGGGTTAGGAGAGACACACACATTCAGTCCATGATTCTAAGTAAAGGACATCCACTCCTCTCTTGCTCCTCTCAGGTCAAAATGTGGGCACTGGTTGTCATTCCTGATTTTTGTCAGTTCCAGACAGCATTGTCAGAAAACAAGTTGTTCATGACTTTTAAATTATTAACAATTAATCAAAAAGTGAGAGCTCAAAAGAGCCTTGGGAAGCATATGGTCAGATCCTCATATTTTAGAGATGCGAGACTAGGACTCGAAAAAAGAAAAAATTGCTTTTCCTGAAAGCAATACAGAAATACAGACAGACCTTGATCTACTTGTCCCTGAACAGTGTTTTTTCTTCTTTCCTATTGAAATAAGTCCAAAACATGTGCAGGCACACATGCATACTCGTGCATCCATACCTACTGCAGGTATAAGGAGTTACTAAATATACTATTTCAACAGCTTGGATTTTACAAGTTGACTTTTTACAAGGTGTTTGTGGTTTCTTAAAATGTGTTAGGCTCTCTTATTTTTTCTTCTTCTGAGGTTTATTTAATTTAACAAAAATCTTAAATATCAAAAAGCTGAATTGGTCAAGACAATTATTGCAGGGTTACTTTCTACCTTCAAATCCAAATCATGGACAGTGAATTCAAGCTTGGCTGTGTGATGCCAGGTCACCTCCTTTGACCAACAGTGTTCAAATAAAGTGAACAGAAGCCAAGGTAGCTACCCTGAAACCCTGCAGAAGTTCACCAATGGGTGTCCAATTCCCTTTGACATTAGTGGGAATTAAGAACCAGGTCCTATTAGGGGATCTTGTAGCAACACTACTCTCACTATTACTCATTGGGCCTTGCCCTGTGATGAGTTACTAAACTGGTAACTTAGCTCAGAGAGTCCATAATACAAATGTCTACCTCACGTAGAAAAGAAGCTCTTTCAGGAAACTAGACATCCACTGAAAAAACTAAGGGGTGTCTTGGAGGAATTCAATGGGCCTCACACAGTGATTTCATTTCCTCTAAAACAGCACTCATCATCTTCTTCTGGTATCCCCTCAGCTTATCATCAGCAACAACATTCATTACAAAGAAATATGCTAGGAACCAAGTCGGGCACAATGCTGGAGACCTTCCTCACAAAATTGACAATCTGATGAAAGCCAAAATGTGTATACAAAAGGCTAAGTGATTATATACTAGAATAATCAAAGTACAAAATAAGTTAATAAATCAGTAATTAATAATTAAAGAGTGCATAGAAGGAGACTGTGGTCAATTTCAATGAATTATGAAGCCCTTCTTTTGCAGGAATTTAAATCCTTTCCTACATTTGATTCTTGTTTTACTATTTAGGTCAGCTTTATGATTTATCCCCACTAGAAAAGAAAAAAAAGAAAGAAAGCAGAAGAATCTGGCACAAAGAGTAGGAATGTGAATTCTAAAATATGGTTTGAACACCTACCATGTAACCATAAAGGAAAATAAAACAATGTACAGTTGAGTAACTGGACCCACCTTAAGAATTAAATCTCAGTTGAAAGGCAAGTATATATGGCGGGGATAGGATCCTTAAATGGATCTCAAGAATGCCATAGGCAAATATGAGCAGAGTTAGGTGGAGGCTGATGATCAGAATAGTAAGGAAGAAGTAGAACAGAGCCTGTAATGAGATATTATAGTTGTGGAGGCTAGAGATGTAGGCAGCTCAGAGTAGGCTACTAAGAAAAGAAGATTAAGAAAGGCATAAGTGGAGGTGGGAACGAGGTGTTACCTAAGGAAATCAGAGAGGTTAGGCAAGGATGAGATATTACTCCAATGGCACCAAGAAGGAAGATATAGATCTCTTTCCCAGACCAAACCACCAGTCAGACAGGGGCTGCATTTGTTCCCTATATGGTAGGGACATCACCTCCTTTCCAAGAGGAAACACGAGTGCAAAAATGTGACACCAAGGCACAAATTAAACTTGGCCATAAATTATTTAACAGCTCATGCCCCCAGTTCCCCTCTGTGACCTGAAGATAGATATGATAAACAGTCAACTCAGTGATTCCACTCATGCAGGCCAAGAGTATAAATATATGTCTCCAATAATTGCTTCTCAAGAGCAAAAGTTTAAAATGGAATTTAAAAATCAAACATTATATTAAAATAAGATTCATGTATAAAAAAAAGGATATGTCTAATTCCACAGTCAGATCTTGAAGAAAGATTTAGCAATAACAGGGCAATTAATTGTAGAGTTAACATATCATGCCTGAGAATTGTGAAAACTCAGTGAAAACCCCCATAGGTCTCAATCATCTAAAAGATTTGTCCTTGCTCAGTATGTGTAGATGATTCGTTTTTATTTAACACTAACTAACTGAATCTCTGGGTTATATGATTTATAAAAATGACTATATTCTAAGAAGAAGGATGAAAAGCAACAAGTAAAACAAATGGATATCTGAGTGTGGCAAGTTTTCTCTTTTCCTTAAACCAAAATGTGTTTCTTGGGAAAGTGTAATTTGAGTTCTTCAATGACACAGAACTTCTCATGGTCCCTTGGTCCATTGTTTGCCCTGGAGTAGGCAATGAAAAAGGGAAAGGGCGGGTCTGCAGCTTGCCAGCCCTTCAGCCAAATGCTGGCCCTGTCACTTAGTTGTAAGTATTCATTGTTAATAATTATTTAGTTGCTACAAAGTTCCAGTCCTGGGTAAATTCCTTTACCTGTATTTTGTCACAGTAACTATATGAGATTAGTACTCTTCTTGTCCCCATTTTAGAGATGAGAAAACTGAGACATAGAAAGTTTAGTAATTGACAATAACTGATGGAGCCAGGAGTTGGCCCTATATCTATTCACATCTCTTAATCCTTATGTTATATTACCTCTTGTCTCTTGGATTTAGACTCTGGGTAAGTTAACTTCTCCAGGCCTCATTTTCTTTATCAGTAATAAGGAAAATATACTACTTATCCTAAATGAGATAATACATACAAAGTGTTTAGTGTAGTTCCTGGCTCAGAATAACTAATCATTAAATAGTAGCTATTACTGTATTTGATAGATGATTGTTTTATAATCTCTTAGATTCCCTGATAAAATGACTATTCCTTAAGATAGTTACATTTTCATTGATAAGAATAAAGTTATCAGTAACTAGCTTTTTATTAATAGGAGAATCACAATTGCCATTTAAATTATTTTACCTATATGTTTTGAGAATATAGTCAAATGCTTAAGAGATAGTTAGTCAGGACTGGGCTATAGTTTGAGACTGTAAAAAAAAAAAAAAAAAAGCCAAATGGGTGCTAAATGAACCTTTACCTCAACATTATAATGTGAATGACCAAAAATAGTGGTTTACATTGGCCCTGAAACATCATATCACTCAACAGAAATATGAGGTCACCCACATACTGGTATGTGAACTGGGTAGTTGTTTGCACCAAATTTCCTGTTCAGAGCCCATACACCCTACCCCTCTTCCTTTCCTTTTCCTTGCCAACAGAGCCCAGATTTTATTCAGGAGATACATAGCCACAGGCTCCAAAGAGTTGAGGGCCTTCCCAAACCCAGGTAGTGAATCATTATTGACGTAAGCTAATGATAGTATTCCTATCACAAGTCCATGGTTTAACAATGGACTTGTGATAGTAAATTGGACAGGAAATCTAATGGGGACTTCGGGAAATAGATTTTCACTTTCAAAAATAAACATTCAAAGAGAAATTTTCCTTTTTGTATTTTCATGTAACTACAGTAAGTAACTTGAGACCAATCATAAGGGAAACCAATGTGAGACGATAAATTAATATGTTGAGATTATCAGATGAGAAGGATGGAGGGCACATGAGTCCCTGATGGGACACTGAAGATAGTAATTAACCCTGAGGGGGCCCTAACAAGTCCTCCAGACTTCTTGTTAGTGTAAGGTGACCAGATTTTAACATTGGTAAAGCGGGACACCATTGACTGTGGGTGGGGGTCTTTTATTATTATTATTATTACTTAAAATATTACAAAGAGTAGTACATCTGTCTCTTTACAAAAATTGGGACTTTTTTAAAATGCCGCGTGACGCGGGACAAATTGTTAAAAATCGGGACTGTCCCGCCAAAAGCGGGATGTCTGGTCACCTTATGTTAGTGAGAACTACTTAATCTACACATTGTTTAAACCAATTTGAGTTGTGCCTTCTGTTATCTGAAGCTGAACACATCTTAACTGATATCCAATCCAGAAAAATAGGTCTTATTAAGCCTACAGAGTCCAAGATAACAGGGACTATCCAACAGTCTTGATTCTGTGATTCCTACCAAAAGCATATGATTAAAGAAAGAAGGGGGGGGGGAATGAGGTATAAAAGGGGGGGAGGAACTTGGAGAAATCCTCAGGTCCTGACCATCTTCCAGAGACTGACTGTTCCTTCCCACACTCATTGACTTCTCTTGACCAACTACCTACTAGCCCCTATTGATGTGCTGGTTGTAAATCCATTTATAGAAATCCCTAGAATGTTATAACAGGACCTCAGATTCAGTTACAGAAAAACTTCTCCATAACTGACCCATCCCCTGAAAAAGTGTGTCCTTGCTTAAGTGTGTTCCTCTTACTTTGCACGCAAACATAAAAGGTCACCCCCAAATGGCTCTTGTTGAGCTTCTACTGGACAGGCAATATCAAGGAAGCAACTGCGTCAGATTGGAGTAGTGATACGTGAGCTGCCCATGCGCCACTAGGTGTGTCTCTGACCATGTTGAGCAATCAGCAAGAGAAATTGTTGCCTGAGCGGGCACAGCCAAGGACAGTGAAGTACAAGAGTTTCTTAGAGCCACTGAATGAAAATCAGGGAGAAGCAGAGACTGACAGTAACAGCCTCCATTTATCAGGGGTGACCGCATGGCTGTCGAGAGCAGCTGTTTTCTTCCACTACTGACAGGCAGCAGGATTACATCTGGGAACAAAACTCCCCACAGCAGTTTGTGGGAATAAAACATACTATGGAAGAACATTGTAAATATCTTCCTTGGAGACTTTGTATTATTTTCTCATCAAACTCTATTTATATTTACGTATATATGTGAAGCAAAAGTAGGTTTACAGTTATGAGTACATGAAACAGCATTTATTATTGTATTATTTCCCATATGAAGAACTGTAGATCTACTTTTGCCCCACCCTATATATGTATATGTATGTGTATAAATATATAGAAATATGTGTGTATAAATATATACATAGAGAGAGAGGTGAACACATGTCATGATGATAGGAGAGAGGGAGGGAGAGAGAGAGGCAGAGATTCCATATACAAGTAAAATGGAAGGGACAATACTTAAATGCAGTTCTGTGGTAGAGATAGACAAGCTATTCTCCAGTTCCATTAATCTGTGATATGCTATATCCTAAGGACACATTCTGCCCCCACCTTCCCAATGATTATTGTCATCATGAATTATTCTTGCACTGCTTGGTCTATTTCTTTCTTCACAGGCCTGACTAAAGAACTCTCCCTGAAATTTCAGCTGTACTTCTTCCTTACTGCTGCTCCTCATATCCTCTTTGTTTCCCTGGGTCTCCGATTTCATCCTTTCCCCTCTCTTCTTAATCCATCATTCTTTGTGAGACACTGTTGGCTGAGCACCGCACAATAGGCCTTGTCTCACCCTATTTACCATGCCCATTAAATCTATTAGTCTCAGTATACCATCAGCTTTTAAAAGTGCTCCTTTCACAGGCCCCCTTCTTACCTGTTCTAATGACACTGTCCCCTCTCTCACTGCCCTTTGAACACTCATGTCATTAAGCTCCGATTTCACTTTGCTTTTGATAATGACAAGATGGCTGTCCTCTATAATCTTATCCGGGAGCCTAACAGAGCACGTTTACAGCAGCAGCCACAAGAGATACCTATTGATTGCTCCCTTTGCCTCTCCTGCCCTCAAGGTCCCAGGGCTGCTATTGGGATTTGTTCAGTCCAAGCTAGTTCACATAGATGCTTTTAATTGGTTGTTTCATGGACTGGAAGGTGGATATTTTGAATGAATTTCCTCCCTGATTGCCCCATTTCTCTTCCCTTTCCCCCCTAAGCATTCTGCTCTGATATTCGGATCCTACTCATTCATTCAACTATGTTCTTACTGAGTGTATTTCAACTGCCAGGCTTTGAACTAGGTGTTAAGGAGACAAGAAAAGTGATATTCAGTCCCAGGAGATTTCTACTGGGCAGAGGGATCGAAGAAGATGGACCTGCCATAACAACAGGTGGCTTTATCCAATCCACCAGGGACCCCAAGTACACCATTTTCCTTTTTTCCCCCCCTGTACTAAAAATAATGTCAGTCTGTGAAGAGCAGTGGGAAAGTGGACGGCACCAAATAACGATGGACCTTGGTTCAAATCTTGCTCAGGCATAAATTTGAACAACCTGAGGCAAATCACTTGAGGGTGCTTAGCTTGAAGGTAAGTCAGGGGCTACTGTGAGGATGAAATAGAACAACACCTGGAGAGATAGCTAGCCCAGCACCTGACACTCCATAACCATGAGTACAGGAGCTTTTCATATTTCTCAGAAACCCTCTGATTTCCGAGGCCCAGTATCCCTCCCTAGTGATCCACAACTGGTGAGTTGCCTCGGAGAGTTGTTGAATAAATGTGTGACTCAGATCCGCAGCTCAGTTAATTCACCACTAGCAGGGGGACATGTTACCCATGAGAGTTTAGACACAGGGAAATTGGTTTCGAGTTTCTCCTGGGAATTTATTCCTGTCACAAAATGGAGCTGGATTTATTACCATTGACAGTCTCCACTCAAGGGGAGTCAGAGCCCTCAAAAGCAATGGGGATCCAGATCAAGAGAAAGCCCCATTAACTGACTTTCTATGAGGGCCTCATGTCAACGCCTGAGCAGCAAAGGCCTCGAACCATCTCCTGCTGTATTTCATTGTGACAGACCTCCCCTCTTCTCCCCAAGGGAAGGGGATTTCACAACAATCCTCCCACTTATTCATGTTCTAAGGACTAAACAGTAGCAACTGAAGAGCAGTGAAAAATGATTATTGGGCCACGTGCAGATCACCCCAGCATTTTTAATTACAGACCATACAAGAAAAATACAACTCCTTTTATTTTGCCTATATTCAAGATAGTCTTTTCTTATCAGGATTGTCAGGAAAGAGTAACACTGCAGTCAAAAGAATATTCAATGCCCCTTCAGGCACTTTTCAGAATTCAGAGTGTTGGCATATATTTAAAAACCAAATGCAGACGAAATGCATAACTTAGAGAGTTCAGGTACTAAATTAGCAGAGTCTGAGGGAAAGAATGAGTCAGGAAAACGCTTCCCAATAATGCAATCTAGCCTTTAGCCCCAACTTTTTCAACTCTTGTCAAAGTGCTGAAGTCTGGTGTCGATGTTGAAATCATCTGACAACTTGTAACTCAACTATGAGCAGTTAGGCATAAGCTACAAGTGTCTATTTTTACACACCAGCAGCAATTCCCCCAGGAACCCCACCTTTCCCTCCCGCCTGCTCTTCTGTCATGCCCTCCTATGGATGTTCCATTCTCTAGTTGGATGCCTTTAGAAAGTTGCCTTCCAGTTCCTAATTACCTCAAGCAGCTGCCTAATGCAGCTTCCAGGCTCAAACCACTGTGGATTATCCATTTTAACACTGAGCACTCTCACTGACTGGTGTCAAGAGAGAGGGATTGCTCTGTGACTGTCAGGAAGACAACAGTTGCTGTATTCATTGGCCTCCCAGGAAACTAGGATGCCTTGCCATTGTGTTTGAGATTTTCCCCTGGGACTCTGGCTGATGAGGCATCAGGCACCAAAGAAAAATGGCTTTATTCTGCCCTCTGTTCTCCTTGGCAGGGATTACATCATTTGCTCAAGTACCATCATCAACAAGTCTATATATACACTGCCTACAGAAAAGATTTTACAAGCCAAATGCAGTTATGACAAACAAACACCACTAAGACCATACTCTCTCTAGGTAACACGACACAGTGCCCAGTTCCCAGGCAATGCTTTCTTATTTCAGGAACAATTCCAATTATAAAGAGCCCTCGGTAAAGACGTGTGGATTAATTGATTCCTTGACTGGTCTGGAATACATTGATTGAATACTCTGAAATCTGCCTTTTGATATGAGGGCAGAGTTTTCACAGCAATGGCATTTGCTGCCAGATATTTACAGAAAGGAGAGTCTTACCACTGAGCTTCATTTGTTTCCTTACACAGAATAGTCAAGCTGCCTAGTTTCCCATTGTCCTTTCCCCCTCCAAAAAAAGAAAGAAAAATTATTAAGAAATGAAAGGCAAGATTCTTATGAGCTTGGACTTTCATTCAATAAAAATCAACCATTTGCCTGTATTGCTGGTGGTGTTTTTGCCTCCTTGTTGGTGCTTTTTACTATGAGACCTGTTTCCAAAGAGGGTCCAATAATTAATTGCCAGTATTTCAAACTCACTATTCAATAATCTCTCTCTTTCTTTATTTTCACTAATGGTTTCAGAAAACAACCCAGTATCGGGATTACATGTTGAAAGAGCAAGGTTCTTTAATGAGAATAAATAAGCAAAATGGATTCTCAATTTGTAAAAATGGGGCACCTAATTAGGACCACATTTCCAACACTGAATTCTCCCAACATTGAGTTCATTGTGCCTGGTAACTTGAGGGTAGATTCTACTTAGTGAATTTTTCCAGAAAGTGAAGAGATCCAGAGTGTTCTACTCTGCCTGGGAAGGACCACATCGACCTGGCATCACAGACTAAGGCAAAGTGCTTCGGGGAGGTTGGCCAGCACTGCGTTCTCTGACACTCATCTCTTGCATGTATTTCTTAGAATGACCACCACAACCACGCCCCTAGGAGTCTGCTGTATCAGTGAGGTGAAAAGGTATTGAATATGTTGTAAGATCAGAGTTCCAGGCCTGATGCCTCCTCTATCCGGGAAACGTAACTTCTCTGAGACTCAGGGTCCTTGTCTCTGAAATTAAGGAGCAGAATTAACATCCCTGTCTTCCCCTTCAGCCAGCCTCTGTGATTCCTCACTAAGGCACAACAGATGGTGTGGCCAGGAGAGAAGAGGACACAGAAAGAAGGAGTCATGAGGGAGCCACAGTTACTGAGCATCTTCCAGAATGTCATTTGTTTTCTTTCATTAATCTCTTACCTGATTGTCACCATGGGGGTGGGATGATTCACAAGGAAAATAGGATTCTACACACTTTAATATGTAGTTGGAATTAGTTACTTGAGCTGAAGCGTCCAACTGTGTTTTCAAGAGACCCTCTGCTGCCCTAGCCGGTTTGGCTCGGTGGATAGAGCGTCGGCCTGCGGACTGAAAGGTCCCAGGTTCGATTCCAGTCAAGGGCATGTACCTTGGTTGCGGGCGCATCCCCAGTAGGGAGTGTTGCAGGAGGCAGCTGATCGATGTTTCTGACTCTCTATCCGTCTCCCTTCCTCTCTGTAAAAAAATCACTAAAATATATTTTTTTTTTAAAAAAAGAGAGAGATCCTCTGCCATATTAGAACTGGCTCTCCTTTCTGTAGAAGAATGGGATTGCTCACAGATACCTCTCAAAAGCACACTTTGGGGTGTTTTTCCTGGAGTGCTGAGGGATTTGTGATATAGATTTCTCCTCCCATGACCAAGCATGAGTGTCTGAGAAACACCTACCCAGAACTTGGGCCCACTGTGACGGCCTAGACAACACTAAGTGCCTGAAGCTGCAACATCTTCAGCTGTGGCCCCAATAGCTCTGAACCCTTCCCAAGGCAGAGAGCCCTGTAGATTCAAAATACAAGGATGGGGGGAGGAGAAGAGCTTGGAAATGCTGGTCATTTTACTGCTTAAAGAGTAAAAATTAAGGAAGCTCTTTCTTATATGTTTACCCATTTTCACTTTTATACTTTTTTCTTTTTCTAGCCACATATAGTCATCTGCTATGCATCTTATCTTATTTCGCAGTTAGGCAATAATAAACAGTGTCTTGGCTTTCTTGTTGTTTGTGATAAATACTGAGCTTATTCACCATTACTGCAGATTTTCTATCCATCTCAGGATAAGACTGACTTTCCTGCCTCCTTGAAATTGGTCAGAGACATGTGATTTGCTTTGCCAATAGAATTAGAGAGAAAAATAATCATGTGTATTGCTTTGGGGCAAAACCCATTAGGTGGAAAAATCCTCCCCTAGCCCTGGCTAGTGGAGCTCAGTGGGTTGGAGCATTGTCCTATGCAGGCATTTTTGCAGGCTTCTGTCCTCCCGCCAGTGTCACCAGCAAATCTCCAGACATTGGAGGCTCCATCAGCCTGGCTCCAGAGTGAGAAAGGCTGGAGTAGAGCCCCCAGCTGCCCACAGTGGATGTGAACAGGACATAAAACAACTTTGTTATTTTGAGCCACAAAGTCTTAGGGGTTCTTCTTATTGCAGCATAACCTAGGCAAACCTGACTGACATGTCATTGTTATTATTGGTTATGATTAGTGAAAGGCTGTCAGATACTTTTGTTTATAGTGCAGTTTTACAAAACATTAAATATCTGACTTAGAATTTAACTCATTTCTAAGAATGGGTCCTGTTCACAAAGAGTTGTTATGATCTTCTGCTGGGTGTGGAGTTCACCACTTATAATTTCATCTGAACAAAATTTTCTGTATATTGACAGCACTCTGGGTCTGAGAGGAAGTGTTGATTGAAAATAATGGAGAAAGACTTTGCCTTCATCATAGACATTTTTCAGGGATTATGATTACAGAATAATTTTTATGAGTATATAACAGCTGTAAACTTGTCTGAAATAGACACTAGAAAATAAAATTATTGTTGTCATGATTATTTTATTACCTCTAATACCCAGCAGCTAAGCTCTCAATGATTTTTAACACCAAATAAAATTCAGCCAGTTCAAAGCAGGTTTATAAACCTAATAACCTTATGAAGTTTAATCTGTAGAAATAACTAAATTGATCTGAAAGTATTTTTCAGATGAGAATTCTTAGCTAAAGAGATTAAATATTGGAGAATGCAAATATAAACAAATGTTACCTAACCTTTCCTAAGCATAGCCTCATCCAGCTGTTGGTATCTTTAATGCAAAAATGTTACCTATAAAGTCACAAATTTATGGCAGTAGCTTGCATATTCTGGAAATTATGCCCTTTCTTCACACACTTAGCCAATAACAACTCAAAAGGAGGGAAGTATTTTCACAAAGTGGAGAATAGGTTAGCCATTCTAACCTCTGCTCCATTACTGTGTTGTGGAAACATGCTGGCTGAGGTGCAATCATTACAGCTCCTTAAGGTAGAAAAATCCTCCCCTAGCCCTAGCTGGTGTGTCTCAGTGGGTTGGAGCATTGTTCTATGCACCAAAATATCGAGGTTTGATTCCTGGTCAGGTCACGTACCCAGGTTACAGGTGCAATCTCTGGTCGGTTTCTCTCACAATGATGTTTCCTCTTTCTCCCTCTCCATTCTTCTCTCTCTAAAATGAATAATATTAATTTAAAAAATCCTTCCCTGCCCTAGCCAGTTTGGCTCAGTGGATAGAGCATTGACCCTCAGATTGAAGGATCTGGGTTTTTATTCCAGTCAAGAGTATGATCCCCAGCCTTGGTTGGGGAGTATGGAAGGAAATCAATCAATGTGTCTCTCTCACATAGATGTTTCTCTCTCCATTTCTCCCCCTCCCTTCCACTTTCTCTAAAAATCAATGGAAAAATATCCTTGGGTGAGGATTAACAACAACAACAATAAAAATCCTCCCCTCTGTCTAAAGATCTGCTGAATAGGAAAAAAAATCCAAGAACAGAAGTGTTATCATCCTTCAGTGTAGATGGGTGGGTCATAGAGAACCTGGATTAGAAATAGCCTGCTAGGTTTTTTCTCAAACCCTGTGTAAAAAGCACAAGAACTTGACAAACATAGATCTGAGCATTGTGTTCATTTAGTCATTGTTTTCCCATGTCCATAAGGATTGAACAGTATAGGACCTCATTGTTATAGAAGTTTCCTAAACCTACGTCAAACCATACCCCACTCTGAACAAGCTTAGAAGTTAAGACAGCCTGGTGACACATTAACTCCAATATAAAATAAAATTCGTATACATTATTTCTTAACAAATCATTTTGTCTTTATTTACAATAAAGAATTTAAAAAATTGCTTTTTATCATTTCTCATTTTCTATTGTTCTTTATATCTATAAATCACTTGTCATAAAAAGCACCTGTCCTCCTCAAATTCTTCTCCACTCCATTATAATCACAATGTAAAGATGCAAAATATCTTTAGTAACAGGCATTTTTAGTAATGTAAGTTATAAGGAGTAAACATAAAATGCACATGTAATAATCTCATTTAGTTTCAGTAATCAAAAATGAGCACATGCTCATAAATCAGAGAAAAGAAATAGCTCAGCCTTCACTATGTCAAACACTGTTTACTATTTCTCAGTCTTTTCTCTATTTAAACTAATAAAAGTGTAATATTGAAATTAACCATCTCTTCGGGATGGGTAAGCCACAGCCAATCAGAGTGACAATATGCAAATTAGTCTAGCCAAGATGGTGGAGACCTCAGCCCAGGAGAGGCTGCACACAGGGTCCAGCCATAGCGCAAGATGGGAAGAGCAAGAAGGCCAGTGGTCAAAGCCATGGGCAGGAGGAGCAGGGCAGGAAGAGGCTGCGGCCTGGAATCGATCATTGTGGGGCACACACCTGGACCTCCGGGGCTTCCCGGGTGTTCCCCGGCCACCTGATCGCTTCCCAGGTGGATGGCCCCGAGGGTCAATGGGAGCTGTGGGCAGCCTGAAAGTGGCCCTCAGCCCCTCTCCCAGGCTGGCCAGGCACCCCATTAGGGACGTAAACCCTGAAGGGGCTGTGGCCAGCCTGAAAACTGCCCTCAGCCTCTCACCCAGGTTTGCCACACCCCCATGGGGTGAGAGTCCTCACTGGGGAGCTTGGCCAGCCTGCAAACAGACATCGGCCTCTCATCCAGGCTGGCCAGGCACACCAGCAGGTGGACATCCCCAGAGGAGTCCCACACTGTGAGAGGGCACAAGCTGGGCTGAGGGACTCCCCCAGTGCACAAATTTTTGTGCACCAGGCCCCTAGTTCTATATAATAAAAGCCTAGGTGGAGTCGCACGACACCCTTGCACAACATCATCACAAGATGGCCACCACAAGATGGCCACCACAACATGATCCCCACAAGATGGCTGGCAGCAGAGGGCAGCTGTGAGCAATTAGGCTGGCAGGGGAGGGCAGTTGAGGGCCATCAGGCCAGCAGGGGAGGGCAGTTAGGGGTGACCAGGCCAGCAGGGGAGGGCAGTTGGGGGTGAGATCAGGCAGGGGAAGGAGGTTGGGGGCAAGATCAGGCCAGCAGGGGAGGGCAGTTAAGGGTGACCTGGCCAATAGGGGAGGGCAATTGGGAGTGACCGGGCCTGCAGGGCAGAGCTGTTGGGGGTGATCAGGCTGGCAGGGGAGGTGTTAGGGGGTGATCAGCTGGCAGGCAAAAGCAGTTAGGGGCAATCAGGCAGGCAGGCAGACAGGTGAGAGGTTAGAGGCCAGCAGTCTCAGATTGTGAGAGGATGTCTGACTGCTTATGGGATCAGGCTTAAACCAGCAGTCAGACATCCCCCAAGGGGTCTCAGATTGGAAATGATACAGGCTGAGCTGAGAGACACTTCGCACCACTATGCATGAATTTTGTGCACTGGGCCTCTAGTCCTATATAATAAAAGGCTAATATGCAAATCAACCAAATGGTGGAATGACCAGTCACTACAACATGCACTGACCACCAGGGGGCAGGCGCTCAATACAGGAGCTGCCCCCTGGTGGTCAATGAACTCCCACATGGAGAGCGCCACTCAGTCAGAAGCCAGGAAGCACAGCTGCTGTGATGGTGGGAGCCTCTCCCCCCACCATGGCAGCACTAAGAATGTCTGACTAACAGCTTAGGCCTGCAGGCAGCAGGCCTAAGCCAGCAGTTGGACATCCCCCGAGGGCTCTCAGACTGAGAGAGGGAGCAAGTCAGGCTGTGGGACCCCTTTTTCCCCTCTAGTGCATGAATTTTGTGCATAGGGCCTCTAGTAGAAAAATATTTTAAATGTTTCTAATTTCCATTTCCTGAATTAAATTTTTTGGGGGAATTATTTAATGTGCACTGAAAAACAGAGTGCCTTCACCACAGTCTTTTTGGTGGCAAAATTCTAAGACAAATGCACTGAACATGTGTGCTCCTGAGTAGAATCAGATAATTGAGGGGTTGTATATTTTTGCTTCTTTTTCAATACCAAATAATAAACCCTCAGTACATCAGAAGGCCAACATGTAGTCTTATTTAAAGGTAATTAATTCATTGTTCTTGCCAATTTAAATAGATCAAATATTCCTTATTGTTTGAAGACTTCCTATGAAATAATTCCCCATATTTTGTGCTACATAAATGTTTGTGCATTTTATGAGGTAATTAACATCTTCCTACTGTAGCAAATACACATTATTAAAATAATTGATCCTTCCTTTCAAAACAAAAACAGACTCATAGACACTGAGATCAAACTGATGACTGCCAGAGGGGAAGAGAGTAGAGGAATGTGGAAAAAGGCAGAGAGAAGTATAATCAGATAATAGTGTGATAACTTTGCATGTGACAGATGACTACTAGACTTAGTGGGGTGATCACATCATAAGGTATATAAATGTCAAATCACTATACTGTACACCTGAAACTAACATAATATTGTATGTCAACTCTAATTAATTTATTAAATCCAGGGTTTTTTAGGCCATATCAATATAGGTGATAGTAAGGATTTAGCAAGGATATAGAAAGGATTTAGTACAATTGTTCTCAGCGGGATTAGTGATATATGTATAAAAATCACCATGAAGGTTTTTGGGGTGTTTTTTATTTGTTTTTTGTTTGTTCAAACTATATATGTCCATACCCTACTTGAGATTCTGGAATATGCCTGGTCTGGAAAAAACTCCTCTGGTGACCCTGAGGTTCATTGCTTTAGGAGATTGGGCAGCTGTTTGAATTTAACATAGAAGTGTTGATTGAAATGTTTTCTTCTCTCTTCTAAAAATTTTGTGCAGGAAAAAAACTCAAATTAATCTTAGTGAACTGATCCATTGAGTTATTTTTAGTTAAGGTCTTAACTGCATGGTTAACTCTGCTTTTCAATCTACAGAGGCAAATAGGCTGCCTTTGTCTTTCACCAAACTGGAAACATTTGCTTAGAGAAACATTTGCTGGAGAGTTGACTATCACCACCAAACACCTCAGTCTTGCAGTTAACTGGCTTTGCTGCAGCCTGCCAGGAGAAAAACAGCAGCTGATGGGCCAAGTCTAAAACACACAGTAAAATGGCTCTATTAAAGTCAGAGATTAAAGCATCCTGCTTTGCAAACTAGGCTAAAGCCCCAAACCGCAAAATTATCTTGATGCATGTGACTGGGAAGGACTAATTAGAAGAGAGGTTGTCATCTTATTTCCTAACCAGCCCTCTCTGATCTGAAGCCTCCACACCCCCTCACTTGTTACCTAGCAACCCTTCTTTGTATATGTAAGGCTATTCCTACAATGTTATTAAATTTATTTGCCATTTTAAGTGTCCTTATCCTCTTTAGGACTGTCCCACCCTCGTGTGAGTGACCTTCGGCTCTACAATACCAGAGGGCAGTCAATTCAGTGGGTCTAAGTATCACTGTTTGGCCCACCATACAATGGTGCTAAACAAATGCTATAGATTTCCCCTTGGACTTTGTGGTTTTACCAGAATCCTCCCCTTCTGAAACCCCAGCCAACCACTACCCTCTGCTAACCCAGAAATTTTGCTGTCATTGCTTTTATCTTTATTGAAAGAATATATGCAGGACTGCTTCCTTTTACCTCAGTGGAAAAAATGATTATTAATTTAAACATTAACTGTTTAATGTTTAAATTAATAATCTAATCATGAAGCTAAAAACAGAATTTGCTTCTGCATATTGCACTAAACTTCACAATTTCACCTAACCCCTAGCAATATGTAAATAGGTAATCAGCCACATTTGGAAATGTATTTTTTAATCAGGTAGTTTAGATGCATAATCACCTCCAAATCAAGCCACCATTAGAGGCCATTAACTCTTCAAGGGAGGAATCTCCGTTAACAGGATTCTGTCAGCGAGAGATTCTGATTCCACCCGTAATTCTTGTAGAACCTGGGCTGAGGCTTGTCTCCTAGTTGCCTTGCTTTTGTTCTCCTTAATAAGAGAATTTTTATTCTCTCCCAGTGCTGGAAAAGAGTTAAGAAGCTTAACAAAACAATGAACATAAAGCACTTGAGTTCTTAGGAAAGGCCTATTGCCTCTTTACTATTTCCATTTTCCCCTCAGTCACTTGAGAATTACTCGTGATGCCAAAAGTCTGAATACTGATAGAATACCAAACGCCAGGACATTCTGATATACAATATCTAATATGCAATCTAATATACATACTCACAATAACATTTGCTCCAAGCAGTAGCACAATATTGCTCATGCTAAAATAATCCCTGTTGCAAGAACCCAAATTTCCATTCATTGCAGTACCCAAATAATTCCAAGCCCTCACTGCAATTCTTTGGGGGTTTTATACAGAAAAGGAATTTGAAAGCATTTGTTGTCTACCTCCTACTGTGCTGGTTGGGGGATAATGGCAACAGGTGGACCTAAGTCCTAGGATATGAGACAGTGGGGTACAGAGCCTGCCAAATTTAGATAACTCAATTAAAACAGCCCTATTCACCCAGATCAAGAAGAAAAGCTGGGAGCTGGGGGCAGGGAAGAGGACAAGCATGGGTGACAACTGCAGATTTTCTTCTCTGGGGTCATTAGCTATGTTTATATTTCTATAGCATAACTGCCTTCGAAGCTAGCATGGTTATTTTTGCCTTTGCCTCATCACTCAGTGCAAAAGGGCAAAGGCGAGAGCTTATAAATTCACACAGCTGCTGGCTAAGAGAAGGCATTTGGAAAATAGTTCAGTATTGTGGGCCTTTATTTCACACAAAGAATTGTTCTTTGAGGAATATCCCCCTCCCCCCCACCCCCCCGCCAACTCCCTCAACTAAACCAAGAGAGCACCCAGGCTCCTGCAAAACCTTCCCAGGATAAAGCGAAGCACAATTTCTAGTTCTCCTGCCAGCCGGAGGTAGGCAAAGATTTTCTCAGCAGGAAGTCACTCATAGACATCACATGAATATTTAAACAATGGGAAGCCAGCAAAAAGATTCTTTCACGCTGCAGGATGATAGTGACTTCTGAAATTATCACAATTATCATTCCATTATTGCAAAATAAATGACCTGATTTATTATGCTCTGCCTCTGCTCATCGCTGGATCTCTTCCTGATATATTACACAACCGGTTACTTAGGCATTCTACACAAACAGCATTTGTATCGACTACTTCATTAATATTTTGATTATTATAAATCTCAGGAACTCAATCCACATCCTAGACTAGAGTCAGCTCTCCCCCAGGCTCTTTCCCTGAACGAGAAGATGAGAGAATTTTAGAGTGGGATACGATGTTGTAGTCCATGAAATTCTGGAACTGAGGCAGCTCATGAGGTAACTCTTTAGTGCAGAAATGCTCCTTACTTATATCTCACAGCAGAAAAGGCTAGTAGTTCTTGAATCGGCAAGAAAAGAAGTTTACATTAAAAAACAACAACACCCTGAGCAGAAATTATATTCTTTAACATAATTCCAGTGTCACGTGCGACATTTTTTTCATCTTTATTGCTGAAAGTATTACATAGGTCCCCCTTTTCATATGTGACATCTTTAAAATTAAAAAAAAAAAGTTTCCTCGTCATTTCCCTTTAAGAAGTCAAGATAGAGCGAATTATGGAGGAGCATAGCAGTTACCGTTCAGCAGCAGAGACAATACTAAACGTCTGGTCTTCCAATGCTATCCTCTTTCAACTCATTCAGCTACATAAGGCAGCTGCATGTGCCATATTTGCCCACCCATCTGCCAGGTAAGGCAAGTTTTTTCTTTTTTAAATATATTTTACTGATTTTTTACAGAGGAAGGTAGAGGGATAGAGAGTTAGAAACATCAATGAGAGAGAAACAGCAATCAGCTGCCTTCTGCACACTCCCCACTAGGGATGGGCCCGCAACCAAGGTACATGCCCTTGACCGAATCGAACCTGGAACCTTTCAGTCCGCCAGCCAACGCTCTATCCACTAAGCCAAACCAGTTAGGGCAAGGCAAGTTTCTTTATCCTCTTAACAAAACTCTGTACAGAGTAGTTGTATCCCAGCAGTGACACAGTAGAGTGAGAGGGGAACTCATAGACAAAAACAAACAGGATACTTGGCAAAAAGCAGATCATGGCAACATGAGTGTTGTAATGAAACAACTGATGAGCCATGAGTCAAATTCCCACTTCTTCAGCTGGAACGTTATCACAGTATAAAGTGCTTGGAAAAGAGCATATCTGCTATACACTAATGACTTTAAGTGGGCTTGTGCGTCAGGCTACAAGATGGAAAGAATACTGAAAGCATTTTTCATGTGCTATGAAATCACTTTGCACACGAGTTTAAGCTTTACCTGTCCAACAACAACTTTAGTCAGCCCCTTCCTTCGTTTGGTTCGAATATTTGCTTAGGAGGCACAGCATTGCCATCTGCATTCAGGAGAATCTCAAATTGGTTATTCCAGGTAAACTGCCAATGAAACCTTTGGATGAATTCTCCTGGCAACACCCTTTTTCCCACTTCTTTTATTATACCCCTCCCCTTTAAAAAATTTTCAAGAAGCAAGGGTAAAATTATTAGGACTCCAAAAGCAACTGGCCTTGTGGGTCCTTGTGAAATTTCTGTTACAATAAATACTTCTTGAACATAATGTAAAACATCATAAAAATAAGATCAAGATGCAGCCTGATCTTCTTCAAGGAGATAATAATATAGGAGCGATACAGAAATCAAGAAGAATCAAGCTAATTCATTTGAAGGAGGTCACTTATCCAGTTCATTTAATACAAATTTGTTGAAGTTATTAGAGAACTTCATTAGAACTGTATCCAGCAGGCAAGAAGAAAGGAGCTAGGAGGTAATCTCATTTTACGGTTTGGGGAAAAAATCAGACCTTTTTAAAAAAAAAAGTATTTTTTATTGATTTCAGAGAAGAAGAGAGAGAAAGAGATAGAAACATCAATGATGAGAGAGAAGCATTGATTGACTGCCTCCTGCACGATTATTCTGGGATTGAGACTGCAACCCGGGCATATCCTCGGACCAAGAATTGAACCATGACTTCCTGGTTCATATGTCTATGCTCAACCACTGAGCCACACTGTCTGGCAAAAAATCAGACCATTTAAATAAAGATTAGAAAGATAATAATGATTACACCTAGCTAGCCTTCACCCAGTTTCAAGCCCAGAAGTCCACATAGTAAAAGTAGCTCCAAAATAGGGGAAATTGGACAACTTTGTGGGTTCTCATTTCAGTAGACCATAGGTGTTGGGGTGGAATGCTAAGGAAGGAGCTGTTTCCAGACAGAGGTAAAAAGGAAAACCATGTCATGGGTACAGCTAACTCTGCCTGGAACCAAGAGCTTGACTGACTCGGTTTGGACGGAAATACCACCTGTCCCTTTCTTTTCATCCACTACATGGGAGGGAACATCTTCATCTCACGCAAATGATGCTGCGAAGTATCCTAAATTAGCCACAATCCTCCCCTTTAATCAAACAAACATTCTCACTGAAAGAAATAAAACTTAAGAGAAATGCATTTGTTTCCGTTTGTATTGGAAAGGGCACCAAGTAAAATCATGAGGTAGACAACAAATAAAACTGAATCTTTTGCAATACAGCACTATTGTTTGGTAAAGCATCTACTCTGGGATTATTTTTCTAACTAGAGTGAAAAAAAATTTTTGTCCTATTTCCCTACCAGTCATCAGTGATAAGCCTAGAACTTTAAGGCATCAAATAGCCAAGCAAGGGAACTGAAAGAGAAGGAGAGAGAAGTAGAAACAATAGCAGCACTGTATAAATGCACAAGTTTAAACCATTGGAGGAAAGCCTTCTATTGAATACAAATACCTTGAGAGATTGGTCTAACTTATTTTGACTGTGAAAATTCTCAGTATTCTATCCTAATCTTCTATTGTCTAAATCAGACTCATCTCTTACCACAAAACAAGTTGTAATTGGCCTTTGGCACCACAACTGGAATAACTCAAGGATTGATTCTGGCAGATATCATTTAACATTCTCCCATTATACTTTCCAGGATGTTAGTTTTATTTTCTGATTTCCTTGGATCCAAAAGGATTTCTTTATAATTAAGGGATAAAAATGTTTTCCTGTGCATATTGGATTTTTTGGTCCACTTGCAAGTCATAATGAGTGATGCTAAGAAGTATTTCTCCCATTTTGAATATAAATTATAACTTAGAGACAAAAGATATGACCCTCCATTGCTGTAAACCAAGGTCTCCAATATAGCATAAACTCCAGCCTGAAGATGGCAATAAATTAAAATGGATAGGCATGTTTTCAAAGAGCTTGCAAAATCTAAAGTGCAATACTTTTATAAGCAGATATGTGAGAAATATTTGTATTGATATGATGCTATTAAGGTGAAATCATATGGATTAACTGCTCTTTGCCTTAGGTGTCTGCTCCATTGATTTTGAACATCCAGGGAGGTACTTTAAAAAGAAGAAAGAGTCCTGGCACCACTCTAGATCTAATAATTCAGATTTTCAGGAAGTTGTGAGTGCTTGGGAAACTTTTTTATAGCCCACAAGTGTTGACCAAACAGGACTAAGAACCATAAGTCTACTCTGGCCTTCAGGAAGTATGACTTCTACAGTACAAGAAGCAAATGGATTTTCCATCTTTCCAAGGTTCCAAGCAGAGTGATGGGGACAGAATTCATAAGCAAAAATATTATCTACAGCTCCAAGAAAAATCACAACACAAGTGATCTAAACAATTTTGAGGTTTCTCCACAAAGAATATAACACAAATGTTTTCCCCAGCTTTGTCTATTTTACTATCCTTTTAAATAGGAATTCCTAATGTCCTCTCCAACCTTGACCATTCTTATGACTCAACAGATATGTCCACTCTAGGCGCATCATCTCTTTTAAAGAACAGTGCTTTGGGTAGACAATTTGTTCAAGAATTTCACCTTGCAGATAGGTTAACTGACAGAGGATAGAAGAGCATAAGAATATAAAACTGTCAAATGAAATCACATTAAATTGATGAGTTCCAAGAACAAAAAGTCTATTGCACCCCTCACAATTTCCCAAATATATTAAAGCTTGAACAAGAAGAATCTATGATGGACAGAGACTTGACTTTGGGTAGTGAACACATGATACAGTGTACAGACAATGTGTTGTAGAATTGTGCACTTAAAACCTATTGTATTAACTGGTGTCACCCCAATAAATTCAATAAAATAGGGGAGAAATAGACATCTAGAAATAAAAGAATCAAATCCAGTGAGTATATGACCACAGGGTGACAAAGAGTTATACAAGTTATCTAAACTAATAAAAGCGAAATATTAAAATTAACCGTTTCTCCAAGACAGGGTAAGCCACGCCCACCAGCCAATCAGAGCGGCTGTATGCAAATTAGCCCGGCCAACATGGCGGCCGCCACTCACGGACCTGAGTAAACAGCCCTTTCCATTGCGGCAGGAGGGAAAGTGAAGCTGAGCCCTTCAGCTCAGCTCCGATTAAACTGCCTCTAGCAAAACACAGCTTTTTGAAACATTGTAACAATCATAGAATCCTCCGGAGCTGAAGGAAAGAGCAGCCGGGGCCTAACCAGTAAAAGTAACAATTGTTTCATTATAGACGCTGCGAGGTGAAGCAGAGGCTTCGTTAGTAGTTAGAAGGCCGCCTTAAAGGAACAGTGTATCAATTACAGTGTATCAAGGAACAGTATCAATTATAGGAGAAAAAACTCCGGAAATCTGCGTCCAGCCAGCCTTGCTGGGACGCTGGGCAATGGGAGCTGTGGGCAGCCTGAAAGCCCCTCACCCAGGCTGGTCAGGCATGCCAGCAGGTGGGCATCCCCCGAGGGCTCCCAGACTGCGAGAGGGCACAGGCCAGGCTGAGGGGCCTCCCGAGTGCACAGAGCGGCTGCAGGGCGGGACAGCACAGGACCCAGGACCTGTGATGGGAAATAGGCGGCAGGGTTGGAGGGCACCGGGAAGCGGGTAAGAGGCAGCGGGGGGGGAGGGGGGTCTCGGCCTGCTTGGTGGCTGCCCAGGCCCTTTGCGGGGCATCGTGGAGCAGGAAAGCAAGGCTGCAGGGGCCGGGGTCCTGCTTGGCAGCTCCCCAGACCCCTTGGCGGCACCGGGAAGTGGGAAAGGAAGGCAGCAGGGGACGGGTGAGTGGGAAAGAGTTGGCGGCCTGCTTGGCGGCTTCCCAGGTCCCTTCCGAGGAT
>PVJC01001609.1:34727-64297 GCA_004026665.1 Murina feae | reverse complement strand
TCCTGGCCACGCTCAAAAAAGAGAACAACATGCTGGGGAGGGCAAGAGTCTGAGAGATCAACATAGAGGGGGTGCCTGCTCCAAGCCTTGATGGTGTGCCTGGGGGCAGGCCCCCGGCAGGTAGACACACACAGGAGGACTGCTCCGAGCCTCAGATGCGGCTGGGGGCAGGTCCCCAGTGATGACACACACACACACACACACACACACAAAAGGCGCCTGGCAGACTGGGGCCATCATAGGACATCTACTGAGGGGTCCCAGACTGTGAGAGGCCACAGGCCGGGCTGAGGGACTCCCTCCACCCCGAGTGCACAAATTTTTGTGCACCGGGCCCCTAGTGTTATAAATAAACAGGAGAAGAAACATATTTTTAAAAAACTCTCTATGACTTCACCAATGTAGAAATATGTTAATTCTCCAGTTAATTTGATAACTGAGTATAAAAACATAAGGCAAAATGATCTTCTTGCTTACTTAACCACCAATGTAGTGAGTTTTCTATGTGCTGGGCATTGAGCTAAGCACTTGGTTAGTATTAGTTCATTTAATTCATGTTCGGAGCAGCTCTATGACAGATTTATTATTAGTAACCCTCCTTTACAAATGATAAAAATGAGACATAAAATGTTGTTACTTACCAAAGACCATATAATTCGTAAGTGGTAGAGCAAGGTTGCAAAGCAAGGAAGTCTGGCCCCAGAATCCATGAAGTTAAACCCATGGTCTACAGTCTCGCATCTGTTACCAAAAAACTATATGGCCGAAAAAGTTTATGGCTTCTCCCAACAGCTTATTTCATTCCTTCCTTCCACCAAATTACAATATTTTCTTAGCTCCCCTTTCTCCTATCAAAGCTTCTGCATCTGGTATTTAATTTCCTGAGTCTTAATATCTACTGGTTCATAGAATCTATGCCAAGAATTAACAAATAAAAATAGCTTAACATGTTACTTCTTAATGATAATGGGTTTTCACTTAATCACGAGCTGTTAATGCTTAACTCAAAGCAGTAGTTACTGTGGGATTCTTGTCACTGATGGTGAGCACCTTTGGGGAAGAATTCATGTCGCATTCACATATATAGTCTCAGCACCAGCCCAGTGCCTGGGACAGAACTCATCTCTAATGTAACTGTATTACACTGTAAAAGCAGGCCAGGATGTTCTGCAACCATTCTACATAAGCCAACTTCATCTACGAAAGGACCACCTAATAGGAGCTCTCATGGTTCCCTTGGACTTAAACTAAAATACCTCTAAAATGGAACATCTTGGCTAAGAACCTCCTTTTTTTTTTTTTTTTTTGTTTAATAAATGTAGACCATACATGTTATATAGGGGGAGGGGGGATAGGCAGCCACATTCCAGCCAGTCATAGGAAGAAAGACCAGACCATGGGCCCTGAGTACCAAAAAAGAAAAAAAAAAAAAAAAAGAAAGTTTTGGCGAGGAGATATCTAGAGAAAAGGTCTTGACCATAGGTCACTGCTTATGTGTAGCAGGCCTAGGGCAACCTGCAATCCTGGTTCCTTAGGGGGACCTACAAGTTAAGAGAGAAATGCTTGCTGAAAGCAGAAGGGATCTAAAGCAGAAAATGACTGGAGGTCACAGGTTTGCCTAGGGATATGTCTATAGAAAAGTAGCCAGTGAGGCAGATTATATTTCCCAAGATAGCAGGAGACAGTCTCTCGTTATCACATTCTTCTCACAGTGTGACAGTGACATTCCTCCCATCAAAAAGTGAGCCTGCGTTCCCTCCCCTTAAATCTGGAGAGGTCTGAGGCTACAGTGGTAGGGAGGCTACGTGACTCCCAAGGCTAGGTCATAAAAGGTCATACTACTTCCTCCTGGTCCTCCTGGGACACTTACATTGAGAACTAGGCTGCTAAGAAGCCAAGAAACCACATAAAGATGCCACATATAGATGTTCTAGCTAACAGCCCAGCTGAAGTCCCAGCTGACAGTATCAATCACCAGACAGGTGGATGAGGAAGCCTTCAAGATGGTTTCAGCCACAGCCAGCATCTGACTCCACTCGCATGAGACACCCCGAAAGGGAATCATCTAAATGGACCAATCACCCCTCAAAATCATGAGAGATAATAAAACAACGGCTTTTCTTAGGTCATTAGTTTGGGGGTGATTTATTATGTGGTGCTACTGAAATACCCAGCCTGGAAACAGGTTCAGAAGCCACTCTGTACAAACCTGGTTAAAACCCAACCAAGAGCTGGACTTTACTAATAAAAGAAAGAGCTGAAGCAGTTTAGAAACTGGGTGGGACTGGCTGAGCCACGGCAACCAGGACTCCTTTTTTCTTTCTATAAGTTGAGAAACTATAAAACCTCCCTTGAGAGCATGCTGAGCCTGCCCAGAGAGAAGCCACCTCACAGATGATTAGAATGTAAGTGGATAACGAGCCATTTGAATTATCTGCTCTAGTTCAAACACATGCTGTTGCCAATATGCTGTGGCAGCCAGCTAACATCTGAGCATCTTTAATTTAAATTGCATATACTTAACTTGAAATGGCATCTCTACTTGAAAACTAAGAATTTACTGTACCATCATCAGATCATAGGAGAAATCATCTTTTTAGGAATTTCCTAAATTTGCCTTTTTACTGCACTCTAATGTGATAACAGCTTAATGCCTGATGGCTCCCAAGTCAAATGTTTCAAAGTACGAGATATAATTCCTATTCCAATCAGTTTGTTAATAATACACATGCTGTTTCCTGTCTACCTATGTAAATAGAATAATTCTCAGCACTTTAGGTCTCATTCCTTCATAAACACCAAAATCATATCTGTAATCTTAGACAATATACACATTCGTAAAGGTAATGCTTAACGTACTGAGTTTTATCAGAACTAAAGTTTTCAAGGCAAAATCTCCAAAAACAACTGAAAAAAAAACAAAAACCAAAAACAGACTTATGATAGAAAATTGAGCCTATACTCAAAATTTGAAAAATAAATGTGGAGCCCATATTCTAGGCTCAGGATAAAGACAAAAAGCAAAAATCCAAAAAACATGTATTAGACCTAGTCTTATTGTGTTAGCTATTTGAAAACAGATTGGGTGGGTCATCATAATAAAATGGTCTCTGTTTAGACATCATCCTACTTGAGCATCCTATATAACATTATGAATCATGTAAATCCTCCTCTCTCTGTCCCAAAGCTTCTTTTTCTCTTGGATTTTGACATTATCCCCCCTTCTTTTCTTGCCTCCTGGGAGGCAGTTTCTAGAATCCAGGTCAATCTGATATACATCCTGGCCAGCCCCTAACAGCTTGTGACTTTTCACAAGGTAAATTATCTATGCCTCAGTTTCTGCATATGTAAAACAGAGATGATAAAGACATAAAGATACAAGGGCCATTTAATGAAATAAGGCATATAAATGACTAGGTACATAATAAGTATTTAGTATATGTTAATTATTAGTTTACTGTATCTTAGTGGTTCTTAATGTCTGCTGGCCCCTGAAAAGTTGGATTTCATGGGGATCTGTTCTCACCTCCTATTTACTCCCTCTGAACTGCCATATCCCCTTCCATAGCATCAATCCCCTCCAATATGTCAGTGATTCTCCATTCTTGATCTTTCTACAGACCTTTATTTATATATATAATTACTGCCCTGTTCTTCCAAAGGAACAAAGCCACGACTACTTTGTGTGTTTAGATCTGGAGAACATCTCAGAGGCCCTAGAAATGGTCTATAAATATTGTATTTTTTCCATGTATAAGATGCGCCCAGGTATAAGACCCCCCCACACACACTTTTCCAATCCAAAATTAAGAAATAAATATTTTAAACATTTTGCTGGTTTTCCTCTTAAGGCCTTCTTCTTTTTTGGCATTTTAAGGAGTTGTTCTTCCTGTTTTCTCTACTGTCTTATTATACACTCAGTGGGAGGAGGTCCAAATTGTCTCTCTGCAGCTCCATTTCCATGTTCTTTTGCATAGCTGATTACATTCAGTTTGAATTTTGCAGAATAAAACAATTGCTTACCAGTATTTATCTTTTTATTTTTGACATCTTTATGGGCTCAGAACACTCTGGTCCCTGTTGCATCTGTGCACTCTCCACCTCCACCTCCAATCACAGCATCAGTTGTTGTTAGTAACAATAAGGCTCGTGATTGAAGGAAGCCTGTTTGACAAGGTATGGGTAGCTACTAGGCTAACTTTCATGTATAAGATGCCCTCAATTTTCAGTCTAACAATTTTAGAAAAAAAAAAAATAGCATCTTATACATGGAAAAATGCAGTACCTTCATCTATAGGCTACCAGTAGATAGATTGTGAGCCAGATGTTTTAGGAGAATGGGGTTAAGATTTGAGCTTCTTTGGCCCTAACCAGTTTGGCTCAGTAGATAGAGCATCAGCCTGTGGACTCAAGGGTCCCAGGTTTGATTCTGGTCAAGGGCATGTACCTTGGTTGTGGGAACATCCCCAGTGGGAAGTGTGCAGTGGGCAGCTGATCGATGTTTCTCTCTCATCGATGTTTCTAGCTCTCTGGCCCTCTCCCTTCCTCTCTGTGAAAAATCAATAAAATATATTAAAAAAAAATATTTGAGCTTTGAGGCCAATTATGTGACAAGCTAACAGGCTAAGCAAGCCCTTATCCTGTATGTCCTGTTATGCTGGGTTTACTCATTCTAATACCACCTTCACCTATCTCTACCCAAATCTTTGCCCTGGGAAACCTGCATGGACCACATCAAGGGGCTCCTGTGCCCTCTGGCGACTAGGTGGGTTTAGCTACTAGGCACCCCTGGCAAGACATTGAAGACAGGGAAGAGAGGGAGTTCGGCATATTTACTCCCTTGGCTCGTCCCTGTGATGTCTTCTCTCTGTGCTGATTTCAAACCTCAAGTCAATATTGCAGCTTCTTTCATGGCAGCACCTTCCAGAAGACTGTCTTGTGGAGTTCCAAGCTTCTGTGGTACTAGCCCCAGGGCACATTGCTAACTTGCCTACACCTTTGAAGTTTCTTTTTTAATTCTTGTGAAATGATCCCAATTTCAATGCACCATCTGTCTTCTGCTAGAATCATGTTTGGTAGCATAGCCTTCCCTTTAAAAAAAAAAAAAAGTAAAATTAACTGGAATTTTTTATGATAAATACATTAAAACTATGCTATAAAATTATCTGTAATCCAATCACACTGTTATAATGTTAATATATTGTTTGCAGTATTTCTGATATATATTTAACAGTTGTAACAGATATTTATAAAATTTCATGGTATTCCCTTTTTCATTTAATGTTATGAAATTAGAATTTTCATTGTGCTAAATAATCTTTACAAACATCATTTTTAAAGCTGCATAATGCTCTATTAAGGAGAGTGCTCCAATTTGCTTGATTTTTCTCATATTAGTGAACATTTGACATGACCTTTCAAATGACCTTCACAATGCATACATTCACCTCTATCATCATACATATGGTGATTTCCTTTGGCTTTCCTACTAGATTAGCTAGAGGGCAGATTTTTAAATTTACATATATGGTCTATAAACAAAGCCTTTGTGTTCCCTGAGGTCTCTCCTTTGGAAAAGTTTTCTAGTCTTGTGCAATGGAAAGCACAATGGGTTTAAAGTCAGAAGTCCTTGGTTCAAAGCCCAGACTTTTTGTTGCAGTCTATGACCAGCAATACTTCTTTGAAGAAGTTAAACAGTTGATCTTTAAAGTCTCCTTAAGTCTAATATGCTCTACAAATTATTCACTCTGAAGTCACAACCATAAAGATAAGGACAATGAGAAGATCATGAATATTCATTTGGAAGCATGAGATCTCAGAAATCATCTAGTTGATTTCTCCTGTTCTTAATCACCATTCTGAGAATTCCCCTTCTTACATCAGAGGAAGTTGAGACCCATAGAGTCTCTGTGACTTGCTAAATCACACACAGAGCATTAGTTCTAGAGCCAGCACTCTGCCCACACCTGGTGACTCCTGGTCCATTGTTGTTTTCAGTACTCCCAGTATAACTCTTGAGAAGAGCATTTAAATATCTACAGACCTACCTCACTAACTGTGATATAACTCCTTGACCTGCAAGATCATGGTGTTGTTTTTATCTTGCAATTACATAACCTTCCTCACCATGCTTTCACATCAGATGATATCACTGTTTCTTTCCCATGACTATATGCAAAACTTCTAATAGAAATAGGTTTAAAGTTATGTTATGTTATGAAAATTAATGAACGAAGATTGTCCACATAGCTTTTTCCAGTGCCCAAAGAACTTGAAGATAGAGGGGAAGCATTTGAGGCCAAAGTGAAAATGAAAGAAAGAAAAAGAAAGGAAGAAAGAAAGAGGAAGGAAGGAAGGAAGGAAGGAAGGAAGGAAGGAAGGAAGGAAGGAAAGAAAGAAAGAAAGAAAGAAAGAAAGAAAGAAAGAAAGAAAGAAAGAAAGAAAGAAAGAAAGAAAGAGAGAAAGGGAGAAAGGGAGAAAGAAAGGGAGAAAGGGAGAAAGAAAGAAAGAGCTAAAAATAAACCAAATAGAGTTGAACACTGAAATTACACTAGTAGACAGTGGTACCTCAAACTCATCCCTGTCCACTTCTGTAGACACTGAATCATCAGCGCCAATCTGATAATTATGCCATCCACACAATTTTTCAAAGGAACTGTCTCATACATTATCTCATTTTCTTCTCACAACAACCTCTTGAAGTAATTACAGCAAGATTTCCCACTGAACAGAAAAAGATGCAGATAGAGTAGTCAAGTGACCTTCCCTTGGCACAAATTTCTTTATATGAGATTTGGTTGCCCTAATTAGAAATTAGGCAAAGTGGATCATCACCCTAACTGTGGGCACTCTACCTATCTCAAAGGAGTGTCTTTAGAAAAGCATAACAGGGTGGTCCGGATCTAAAATCCCCGGATAAAGGAAACTTGAAGTCCCACATATTATGGGGAACTTCATTTTCTAGTTTTCTCGACTGACAAAATATCAATAAAATACAAAGAATATATTCTTGTAAAATTATTCCCTCCCAGCTCCTGAAAATAGGAGCCCAAAACAAGCTGTAAAGCAGGCTCCTCTGACTATCACTCCTAAATAAAATTAGAGGGTCACAAATTCAATGTCTACAACAAGGCACTGACAAAATGAGAAAGTGAAGAGAGTACTTGGTCTCTCCCCACTTTAGAACCAGAAGTGACCCAGAAAACATTGAATTCAACCTCTTCAATTGGGATTTCTGCATTCTTTCCCTTTCCTGTCCCTCATTACTACATCCTGATGTCTATGGTCCCTCAGAAACATTGGTAGCATCTGATCATTCTCATCTGTCTTGTCCTGAGACAAGTAAAAAGTATCCTGCTAATGAATAAAGGAGGATAGCACATTCCTTGGTTAGAGATTTACCCAATAGTCATCTTAACTTCTCCCTAATAACAACATCCTCGTTTATTGGATAAATCATCATGTTACTAAATCATTTTCTTCTTTCATACCCTCACTTTCCCAGATTCATTTGTATGTGACTAATTCTATCCCATGGGGAATAGAGGGCTTTCTGTTAAGAGGACCTCCCTTTTGGCTCTCGCTGCTTGGTCCCTGGCTTTGACATGGTGTGAGAACATAACGTTTGAAACCATGGCCATTATTTTGCCACCATGAGATGACTGCTACAAAGATAAAAATCCAATGTCATAAGGATGATAATTCAGAAAAACAGGAAAAGCCTTTAGAGTATCTCCGAGCAGGTGAACCAAGCTTCGGGTGACCTAAACTTCAAACCCTTACGTACAATAATTTTTTATTGTTGTTGAAAGCATGCTTAGCTGGCTTTTTTCTTCTTGTGAATACACCTTTTCAGGTAACACATGCAATTTGACGTGGGTTTCAATGCCTTACAACTCAAAAGATTAACTTAGGCAATCATTATGGGTCCCTGTGCATTGTGGCACAGAAAGTCATTTTTTAGTAAAGACATCACCTAAGAAGCCACCACAAGTGGTCCTCTACCACTTTCTCTCAGCACTGCCAAAGTTTTGTTTCTGAAGACAGAAAAAAATGACATTTCCCCATTAGAGAAAGTCATCGCAATAAGTAATATCAAAGCAGCAAAAAAGAAGACTCCTCACTTTTATTTTAAACTTCAAGAGACATGGATGCTGATGACCCCCAAATAAAGACCTGCATATTCCCCAAACGAGTCCTATGTAAAAGCTGAAAGGCATACATCCCAACACCAAGGCCAGTGCCACCACCACCTGCAAAAGGCAAATGTCTTATTTTTCAAAAGCCAACAGTCCCAGAGAGGCCAAAATGCTTCAATTCTTTTATGAATTTACCTCAATATTTTCAACATCTAGACTATTCACTCCTTGTTGAGTTTTTGAAGTGGTATCAGCTGTTAATCTTTCTTTCACTAATAGTTACCTTCATTTGTGAGAGGTTCATATAAAAACCACGTTCTTACCAAGCCTTGTGAGAGTAGAGAGTTTCCAAATGTTGGAAAATACCCATTCAAAATTTCTTCCAGTGGTCACCTCGAACAATGATTTGAAAATATTCAAGGAGGTGTTTGAGCCCTGGTTCTAGGACTGCATTCCATGTTCATTATCTTAAATGCATTTTTCCTTCCTTCATAGTTCCCTTAACACTTTTCATGGGACATGGATCAGTCTCTATCTCTTATTATATTAATACTAGAGGCCCGGTGCACAATAGTTTGTGCACTTGTGGCGGGGAGGAGGGCGGTCCCTCAGCCCAGCCTGTGCCCTCTCACAGTCTGGGACCCCCCTCAGGGGATGTCTACCTGCTGATGTGCCTGGCCAGCCTGGGTGAGGGGCTGATGGCCGTTTCAGGCTGCCCACAGTCCCTTCAGGGTTCGGGTCCCTACTGGGGTGCCTGGTTTGAAGCAGGTATCTGGGATTTATTCAACTTCTATAATTGAAACTTTGTTGCCTTGAGTAGAGCTCAGGGCCCACAGGGTCCTGGCTTCCTCCATTGCCTGGAGCAACTCCAGCTCTGTGGCCACCGCCATCTTAGTTGAGTTAATTTGCATATTTTTTCCTGATTAGTTGGTGAGCATGGTTTTTCGGTATAACAAAGTGAGGGTTAATTTGCATATTACTCTTTTATTAGATTAGATATTGACATTTCTCACATCACCCTATAGAGGACAAGATTTTTGAGGGTAAAGATTGTCTTTTTATTTTTTTTGACTCATTGTTATTCTGACAAAAGGCTTTTACTTTTTATTTAAATTAGGCATCTTTTCCTCTATAGCACACATTTATATCTACTATAGAGGAGATCATGGCAAAATACCTCAGTGCAGTCCACCCACCCCCAACAGCAAATGAAGAGAAAATTTTCTAAATAAATATTTAGTATTCTTAAGTCTGTTACTGAGGTCAAATTTTTCTGTTATTTAAAAAAATTTAAAACACAGATACAACTGTTTAAAGGCTCAAGTTTTACAACCCCATTCCAAAAAAAAAAAAGTCATCAGTTGGTTTCAGATTTAGATTCCTTTGCTAATCTGCAATTTCGGAATTATAGTAGAAGCATGTGACCTTTGCACATTAAAGCAGCTGTTTCTTTTCCCCTTTCCTCATTAAACTTGTGCCCTGATTCCATCACTCTCATCTTCCTTATTGCTTTCTACCCCTTCAGACTCAAACTTTTTGTCCTCCATCTGGTATTCTCTCTACTTTTTGATACCTTTATTCACATGCTTTTCCTCTCCCCTAAAGGACTATGAAGTCAAGTCCTTATTTCTTGACAGAGGGATAGCGAGCATGTTCCAGCCAGTCTAGTACTCATTCCCTGGTGATTTACTCACTCTTTTTTAACTTCTGCCTTGAGTTCTTACTCCCCAAATCCTTTTTCTCCTCAATTACTCAAGGAAAAATTACATGTGCCTCATTTTTTATCTCAAATGTACAGCTGTCTGTTGTGTTTTTCCTTTTAAAAGCTCATGTCTGCGCCTTTTGATAGCTTTGTCACTCTCTATATGAGCCTTACAGGCTGTTGACTTAGTAAGTACCAATTGTTTAAATGTAAAGAAGAAAGAGTTAAACATGCACGTAGGCTATTTTCCAGTTGTGGGTTACACTTGCTATAATCTAGTTATACTCGCTCTGTAACATTTACGTAATAAAATTATCACTTCAAGTGTTAATGTATGGCCATGGAAAATATTTAGAGAGAAGACTAGAAAAGTCCAGGCCCCATTGTGTGCTAATCAATGGAAAAAACTTTCTAAAGTACCCACTCAATAACATCTTCTAAATGTTCCAAAATTAAGAAAATAGGTCATTTAACTTGCCACCTTTGAAAAACATCTCTAGCTAACACCGATCGAAAATTTATTTTATGTCCAGCCAATCCTATGAAAGATAAAGAGAAATATAAGAAGGTCAGAGGCCTTAAGTAATTGCAAATTACTTGAAGAGATGATGAATGTTTAAGGAGAATTCAAATGAGGACACACATATTCTGCTTCAACAGTTTGCACCTTCCACCTTCAGTACCAACCAGAAGCCAGTCTATGTTTGCCAGCAGGTCCCATTCTCTTAGGCATTCCCCTCCTCCTTAAATATTGGGGGAAACCTGACAGTACCCAACTTGGTTTCTAAACAGACCTTTTGAACTTGCCCTCGTCTCTCTTTTTAAATGGACTTACTGTTGAAAGCAAAAACGTTTTTTACCTACATGATTTTCAAACTTCTCAGTTCCCACAGTGTATCTCCTACAACAGGCCTACATCCTGTCAAGGGGAGGAAAGTAACTCCCAGGTGGGCTCAGTGGAAAACCAAGATCAGACAGACTGCACGTTGGAATATCAGTGAACGTTTTCAGACTCTGCTTCGTGCTCTTGCTCTTTGGGGCTTTCTTATTTTCTGTTTTCTCCACGACATGTGGACAGCTCTTGGCTTTTATATAGAAAACCACGGACTCCAGTTATCTGTCAGTTGGAAAACACCTTGCTTAGCTGCCCTAATACTTCTTTCATTTTGAATACTGTAAACAAAATTAAATGAAGTTACATAAACAACAACAACAACAACTCTCCAGCTATAACAGATGGACCCTATCCATCTCAGTAGATAATATCTCATAAATGATTCATCGCCACTGCTTTAACCAAGAGCCTTTTGTATTTTGCACAACTAAGGGGATAACCATTAGTAAGCTTTACACATTGCACTGTGTAAATTATCTTGGGTCTGTCACAATCTAGAGAATTGCACTGATATTTGGGGGAAAGGTCTGTTCTAATTATTTCAGTGCTGAGTTGTGTACCTCAACAAGAGCTATAGATTATCAAACAGAACCAGATTCAATTCCAAACCTGATTTGGGTCTTTCCTTTAATGTTTACAAATGGAGCATATGTCTTATGTAATAACTTAACAAATAGTATTTTTATTCCATAGGCTTTATAAATATTTTATGTTTGACAGGAAAGTTAATTGTAATAAATAATTAAAATGTAGCTCTAAGGAGATACCTAAGTTTTTTAACACAAGCCTCCATTACCTTAGAAATATACCTCGAAGAAATAACCCTATTTACCTGGTACAGATACAAACAGAAACAAGACTTGCCTTTCTTTACTCAGCTGCTGAATACAGAAGCAATTGGTCCCAAATAATTCTATGTCTTACCTCAGCTATCCAAGGCAAAGGAGGGGCTAAGCCTTTTTTTGTTTTTAATATATTTTATTGATTTTTCACAGAGAAGAAGGGAGAGGGATAGAGAGTTAGAAACATCAATGAGAGAGAAACATCCATCAGCTGCCTCCTGCACATCTCCTACTGGGGATGTGCCCACAACCAAGGTACATGCCCTTGACCAGAATCAAACCTGGGACCTTTCAGTCCACAGGCTCTATCCACTGACCCAAGCCTGTCAGGGTGGGCTAAATCTTTTTTAAGGCAGACCTCGCCCTTCCCTCTGCACCTCCTGCCCCCAACCCCCCATTCACACACAGCTGCAATGTGAAGCAGGGTGTCAAATTCAAAGGATGCTATAGTATGGAGTCACATAGGATAAAGGAAATGAGAAAAGAGGTCGCTGAAAAGTACATGTGGGGATGTGGGGCTACCACACACTCCTGGCAGAAGGCAGAGGTAGATGGGAGGTCTTGGGCTCCCAGTCTGCGTTTCTCCAGTTCCTCCCCACACGTCTACATCATCAGGAATTCCCAAATACTGTGCAGGGCTGGATGTGGGGCTGGAATGCCTGTGCCCCAGGCCTTGCCACTTCCATCAAAACATACTTCTGCCGTGATACATTTCCTCCCACACAGCCAGTGCTAGCTATGCATTAATCACTTTGATACTGGAGTTAGTGGCCACTGATTCTTCATGTATTAGCCCTCAGAGATAATCTTATTACTTCTTGGGGTTCCCTTTACCCTAGGAAATAAGGAATGCAGGAAAAGATATCTTCCAGATCTCCCCCAAAATTCAGAGGGTTGTTAATGGCACATCATCCTAGACCACATATTCTGACATCATATTATTTGCATTTTAAATTAGGACTATGTTGGACATGGATTGTAGAACACAATGTGAGCTGGTCATTATAGTCCCTTCTTAGGCTCATGAGAACAAAGCATGCAGAAATGTTATATATAAAATGTACATAAATATGACCTGGCTAAATGACAAGACATTATCAAGCAAGAGAAAAGAGAAGTTATTAAGATAATGAAGTAAGAGAGATAAGGACCTGAGAATTACCCTAGAGCAAATGCATAAAGGTTTGAAAATGCAAACACCAAGAGGAAAAAACACAAACATTTTAAAGTGGGTTGACTTTTGCTCCAGTTCTGAACCATGTTGATAAATAAAATAAAAGTGGCTAATTAGCATGAGTTGATACTTGACAGCACACCACCCTATGAGTCATTTTATGGTGTTTTTAACAAGCAAGGTCATTAATACAAGACAACACAAACCAAATAAATAATGTAGACATGAGCCTACCGCACATGGTTTGGGTTCCTTTGCATGACCTTTGAAAGAAACAGTCCCTTGACATAATTGATCACCAATGAAAGTGAAGTCAGGTGGAAACTCTCTTCCCATTCTGAAAAGGAAATGAACACCGCGGATCAGAACAGAGCCCAAGGGGAAGAGAGGAGGAGGTTGCTAGCCCTACATGCATTCACCTCTTCCTCTTTTGCTTTCTCAATCCCAGGTTTTCCTGCAGAGTCAGCCCAAAGCCCTCATCAGAAGGAGAGGACTTCTCTCTGCTCCTCACTTGAGCCTTGGCAAAGAAGTGCCTCTGTGCCCACACAACCACAATGCAAAACTTTGCCAGTAATAGGCACAACTCAAACGAGATGTCCTAGGCTCAGTTTGAAAACTTAACTAAATAGTAACAATTGTGAATGAGTTCATTTTTACCCTTGGCACTGTGGCATGGCAGTTAAGTTATACTCTGGAGTCTATGTTCAAATTCAAGTTATAGCCATTCATTGAAAACCTTGGTTTTCACATCTGTAAAATGGATGTAATAATAGTATCTACCTCATAGATTAAGAATTAAATAAGATAATGATTCTCAAGAATTTAGCCTGAGGGTGGCCTGAAAAAGTAGTAAGTATTCAGTAAGTCATAACTATTACTATTAATATTACCCTTGTAGTCTTACTATAAATTCAGCAGGCCATGATGAGAATATATACCTTGGTTGCCAGGCACATTTTTCTGAAAAAAACTGACTAATGTCTACATTCCTTCAGTCACCTCGATCAAACTAAAATTACTCTATGACAAAGGCCAATGGGTAAAATAGTCAAGAAAAAAAAAACACAAAGATTTTATCATAGTGATGATCAGAGACCGGGTTTCAATATCTTGTTTAAGTCAGGTAGATAAACAGAATTGCCTTCAAAAAAAAAAATAAGTCTTCAACATTTCATTCCAATAAGATTAGCTTGTATTAAAAACTGCACAATTACTATAGTTTTGGAAGATGTTATCATTTAGAGAAACCGAGTGAAGGGTTCACAGCATTCCTCTGTATTCTTTTTATATATATTTTTATTTATTTCAGAGAGAGGAAGGGAGAGAAAGGGAGGTAGAAACATCAGTGATGAGAAAGAAACATTGATTGGCTGCCTCCTGCACACCTCAACTAGGGATCAAGCCCGAAATCTGGGCATATGTCCTGACCAGAAATTGAACTGTGACCTCCTGGTTCATAGGTCGACACTCAACCACTGAGCCACACCAGCCTGGCTTCCATATTATTTCTTATAACTGCATGTAAATATACAATTATCTAATATAATAAAAGAGTAATATGCAAATTGACCATTACCTGAGACACATAAGCCACGCCCACCAGCCAAGCCAAGCCTCCCAGCCAACCAGAGCAGCTGTATGCAAATTAGCCCAGCCAAGATGGAGGCTGGCAGCCATGGAGCTAGAGCAAACCAGAGGCTTCTGTTGCAACTGCCTGCCTAGGCTGGCTGAGCCTCTGCTCATGGTCACGCCCACCAGCCAATCAGAGCGGCTGTATGCAAATTAACCCAGCCAAGATGGAAGCTGGCAGGGCGGCTCTGCACTGGGATCCTCCGTGGCCGGTATTGTTGTGTCAGGTGTGTCAGCTCAGTGGTGGGGGGGGTCCGGCCTGGGGCCTCCTCGGGGCGTCCAGGAGCGCCCGTGCCGGGTCTGCTGCCTGGCTCCGCCTCCCGGAGGCCTCCACTACGTGTGCGGGAGAGCAGGTCCTCCTCGGGGCGTCCAGGAGCACCTGTCCCGGGTCCACTGCCTGGCTCTGCCCTCTGGGGGCCTCCGCGGGGCATGCGGGAGCATCTGCTGCACAGTGCGGAGAATCCGAAGCCAGTCCACTGCCTGGCTCCACCCCGGGTGTGTTTGCTCAGCAGCAGGGCCCCACTGAGGGTTCCTGCACCAGCGTCCGCCCCTGGCTTGCCACCCAACTCTGCGCCAGGTGTGTCCCCTCAGCGGTGGGGGCCCACCAGGCTTGTGAGATCATGGGCCCTTCGGTGGGAAACGTCCAGGCCTGCACTCACCAGCCCTCCCACCCCCCAGTGCACAAACCTTGAAGGGGCTGTGTGCAGCCTGAAAATGGCCCTCAACCCCTCACCCAGGCTGGCCAGGCATGCCAGCAGGTGGACATCTCCCCCAAGGTGTCTCAGACTGCAAGAGGGCACAGGCCAGGCTGAGGGACCCCCACCCCCCCGAGTGCACAAATTTTTGTGCATCGGGCCCCTAGTTTAAATTAAAATTTCATAATTTTAAAATGCTTGACCCAGAACATGGCCTCATAGAATAATTCAAAAAGAGATCTGGGAGATAAACCACATGACCCAAACATTGTCTGACCAATTGAAAAGCTGAGAACTAGAGAGACTCAGCTGCTTAATCACTTCTAACCAGAGCTTATTTCACAACTCAGTGTTGTTTCTATATCAGTATATATTGTGTTCCCTGCTATTTGTCCAGCTCATTGGCAAAAACAAGAAGTATGTATCATTTATAATTCACACATGAGAGAAGGAAGGTACAAAAGTACATTATTATTTTAAAAGTTTGTAATTCTAAATTTCAAATAAGTTCTGGCATATGGTTTATAAGATTTTCCTAGGGCTGCCATAACAAAATATTAACTTTTGGAGTTAAAAGCCTGAAATTAAGGTGTCAGCATAGCCTTGCTAGTTCTGAAACTTATAGAGGAGAATCCTTCCTTGCCTCTTCTGAGCTCTTAAACAAATGCATCACTTCAATTCTTCATCTTCACAGGGCACTCTTTCTGTGAGTCTTCACATCATCTTTCCACTGTGAATTTGTGTCCCTGTACAAATTCACCCTCTGGAAATACACCAGTCATTTTAGATTGAGGCCATCCTAAAGACCTCATTTTAAGATGATTACCTCTGTAGACTCTATTTCCAAATGAGGTCACATTCTAGAAGTTCAATATATCATTTTTGGGTGAAACACAGTTCAGCTCATAACTGTACACAGTAGGTGCACAATAGATATATGATCACTCAATAATAAAGGAAGGGAAGTCATTAACATCAGAAATCAAAACAACCACCCACAGGTACCAAGTCAGAAAGACGTGGAACAGATTATTGGATTCATTAGATATAACAGAGTAGTTTTGGGGGAGCTTAATATTTGTCAACATGAGAATGTTCAAACCTGTAGGCAATTTTTACAAACATGTATTTGAATGTGGCTGGGGTGGCTCAGTGGTTGAGCATCAACCTATGAACTAGGAGATCAATTCTGATCAGGGCACATTGCCTGGGTTGTGGATTTGATCTCCAGTGTGGGGCATGATTCTCTCACATTTTTGATGCTTCTGTCTCTCTTTTACTCTTCCTTCCTCCTTTTTAAAAAATTTATTTGAGTCAAGCATAGGATACGCCTGAAAGCACATTCTCAACAGACTGAGATAAATGCTTCCAACAATAACAATCTGCAGCTCCTTTTATGCATTTGAGATTAAGAAGGGAAAGTAAGGAAGACTACATAAAGCTGGAAGAAAGCAGGGGGTGGATTGGATTACAGAATAGTTTTAAGACTGTGTGCTATCACAATACAGTGTACAGGTGATGTGCTGTGGAATTGTGCACCTAAAACCTGTGTAATTTTGTTAACCAGTGTCACCCTGATAAAGTCAATAAACAGGAAAAATATATATAATATCATCTGGTGCTCGCCTGCAAGAGTTTTCCTAAGGTCTACCCCTAGGAGACATAGGAAATATGCGTTCTCAACTGTACTAGATCATGTCGAATTTGTTTCTAAAGTGATCGCTATCACCTGTCACTGGTGTTCAGAAGACCCTACTATACCCACAAAGTCTTTCCAACACCTAAAACTGTCAGACTTCAAATATGTACCAACCTGGTAGATGTGAATATATCTCCAATTATGATTTTATTCTGTTTTTGCTTGATTCCTAATAAAATTAAGCTACATTGTGTATACTGAATAGCCATTCATGTCTCCTCTTCTGTGAAAAGCCTTTTCATTCTTATTGCTTCTTTCCTTTGTGAGGGCAGGAGGGAGCTCTTCACTTATTTTTATGAGTTCTCTGTGAATTCTGTTTACTAATCTTTTGTTAATTGAAGGCCTGACAAATAAGCCCTCCAAATTTTAGTCTTCTCTCTCTTTATGATACATGTTAATAAAAATAAAAGCATAATTTAAAAAAAAAACAACACCCATATGTTCTCTTGAGGGTCGTCACCTTTGAAGGGTGGGTCTGAAAAGAGGGATTTCAAAGGGACGTTAACCTTGGTGCATAGAAATAATGGGCAGGCCTTGCTTAAGGCAAAGACATAAGCCTTTTACTAAAGAAGTTATATGTCTGGGACATGACTACCTATCATGACCAGCCCAGTTAGGAATTTATGATCAGATGTGAGGTTACTTTCGTCCACAATATACAAAAGAGAAGAGAGATGTCTGAGAGACAGGCAGGGGCCCTTTCGTGAAGAGCTGGAAAGCTGGAATGGAAGCTGACACATCACCCTGTAGGCAGCTCATAGTGACTGGCAAGAGGTTGTTCCAAAGGTGTTCCTTGAGCTAGGGATGAAAGCCAAATAAGTCAGTGTCAGCCCTCAAGGGCCTCACTGATATGCAGAGAAGATCATGAGCAAATCATGACAGTTCAGTGTGTGTTCTTGAGAGCCAAAGGAATACTATATCCACAATATCCTGAGGGCATAGGCTACAGCAGAGGGCGAACGATTGTTTGCTGAATGATTTCAATGTGTCAACCTTTTTTTCATTAATGTAGGTATAATGATAAAAATAACAAAGGTAACAGTAACTAGATTGTTTGGCAAGCACTGAGATGAGGACTTTGATATATCTCATTTAATCTTCATTACAATGCTCTGAGTTGTGCACTGTTTCATCTCATGCTACAGATGAGGAAAGCAAGACTTAGAGAGGATAAAGTAAGAGATCTGGAAAGAGGTAGAACTGGGATTTGAACTCAGATCCACATGATTTCTAAGCCCTGGATCTTACCTATTATACTGCAATGTTAATTGATGAGTTTTCAATGATCTTGTACTCTAATTCTAGAAGTCAGTGGTGATTTTCTTTTAAAGTACATCAATATCCTTTCATCACATGGGGTAAAGCTTATAAAATTGCTGATTGAGTGAATTCAAGACCAGTGTGTTTGTCACCTGCATTAATCAGTCTATAATCAATGTGTAAACTCTGCTAAGCAATTAACTTGTTGGGAAATGTGTAAACAAGACAATTTTGGGTACGGCAGATATTAGCTGATAGGTGTGGAGATACAACATTAGGGACCAGCTAACTGTCCTTCATTTCATTCTATTTGTAACACACCTATTGTATATGTAATGAACTTCCCTAGAAATCAGCTCCCTGGGGCCTTCAGTAATTGAGACTTGTTCCTTTCTGCCTGATTCAAGAAACAATCAGTCTCACCAACAATAAATGGAAAATCTAGTTGGAAGTGAAATTGTAAGACTAGGTTATAAATAAACAATAAAATGATTTTAGGTTCAAATATGTGATTTGCATTTGATGCCATAGTAGTTTTGGAATGGATGATCCAGTTCATAGGATTTTTTTTTTCTGATCATGAGTTTATTCAACACAAAATAAATCCCTCCAACTTTACTGAGGTAGTTGACTACACCATGATGAAATCTGCCTCTAAACCGAAATTTGGTTGCTGACTTAGCCCTGACTCAGCTTTCTTGTCAGCACCAGGGGGCACAGCACCCTGTCTGTATGCATCTCTGTTGGCTTTTCATAGTGTGAGTCTTGCAGGTCCATCGTCCTCCAGACCTTTGGGCCTTGGCCTGCCAGCCTCGGGCACAGAGTGGCAGGCCACGATCTCAGGGGGCAGGTGGAGATAATTGCGGAGATACCGGATGCCCTTGTGGGTCGGTAAGGTACCAGTAGAAATGTTTCCAGGCAAACTCTTCCTTAACGTAGCCTCATGACTTGAGAGACTGCATGCCTTCATGATGTGAAGATTAGGCATGTTCTTGTCTGCCAGCTCAGGGTGTTCAGGCATGTGCATATCCTTCTTGGCCACCATCACTCCCTCCTTAAAAAGTTTATAAATGGAAATCTAGTTCTCCTTGGGCATCAGCATCACCATAGCTGCTGTGTCTGGGACTGGAGCTATAAAAGAAGGGCCAGTTCATAGGATCTTAACTTCAGAATCTTATGTAGGAACCCATGGACCACTCCAAACCTGTTTTCATATGTTATATATGTTATGTTTGTTATTCTCTCTCTCTCTCTCTCTCTCTCTCTCTCTCTCTCTCTCTCTCTCTCACACACACACACACACACACACACACACACACACGGGAAAGGAATCACAGCTTTATGAAATTCTTTTTAGGGTCCATATAGCAAGAAAGGTTGAAAACCAAACTTACCTTAACACAAATGAGTGAATTGAGGCTGAGAGATGTTAGGACACCTCATGCAATCATTTGTGGAAAATCTAGAAAAAGAGGCCATTGTCTCCCAGCCTGAAGCTCCAATCTCCTACTCTGACATTTAAAAAACTGTGGACCTGATCTGTCCATAAATTACTGCAGACAAAGATCAATGCCTAAGAAAGCAAACATTGTCCTATCACTTCACATTGCAGTCTGATTCTTCTAATAGTTGACAGGATGAAAAAGTGCCACTTTAGGCCATATATATGAAGGCAAATATTTACAGTCTAACAAGCACTTATTTATTTATACTTTAAAAGAAATGAGTCCTTTAAGTACTCTGGTGCTATTATATTTCAATGGAATGTAAAAGCAACCCTGTTCCTCCTCCCTCTAACTCCCATTGCTCCCAACCTTGCTGCCTGATTGGCGATATCTGCCAGCAGCAAAAATACAATCCAATCATGACTTTGAACCGTGGGCTGCTATTTGGAATGTAATTTCTCAGCACCCCACCGAGAATGCATTCTCCAAACCAGCAGCAAAGCTTCCCATTGAGACTAGGCAGAGAACTCTGATGGCTAATTTGGGGGACTTAACACAATGAGTTTTATTTTCTTGAGTGAAAATAGAAACCACCCCCAAATAAGGACTCAAATCTCAGCTCTATTTTCACATTAGCTCTGGACTAGATCTACATTTTCAGTCCAGTTTATACAACTGTGGGACTTTGAGCAAGACCCAAGTGCAGTCCTTCTAACTCATTGAATCTTACTGACACATGACTGGAGTTTCTAATTCCCATTGAATCCTAGATACACAACTCTTTCATGCAGCCTACAATGCTACATTTGGTTTTCCTAAAGTCTCTGTTTTAGGAAACAGTGAGAACATGTTCTTCTTTTTTTTAATTCTTTATTGTTTTAAAGAATTACGCAAGTATTACATATGTGTCCTCAGAGCCTCAAAACAGCAAAGGAAACAGAGAGAACGTGTTCCTCTTTTTTAAATTTTTTTATTGTTTAAAGTATCACATATAGTATTACATATGTGTCCTTCCCCCCCTCCATTGACCTCTTCCTGGCCACCTCCACCCTCCAACACATGCCCTCACCCCCCATAGTGTCTGTGTCCATTACATATGCTTATATGCATGCATGCAAGTCCTTTGGTTAATCTCTTATCCCCCTTCCTTCCCTCTGAATTTTGATGGTCTGTTCAATGCTTCTCTGTTTCTGGCTCTATTTTTGTTCATCAGTTTATGTTGTTCATTATAGTCCACAAGTAAGTGAGATCATGTGATATTTATCTTTCTCTGACTGGCTTATTTTGCTTAGCATAATACTCTCCAGATCCATCCACGCTGTTGAGAATGGTAAGAGTTCTTTCTTTTTTACAGAAGCATAGTATTCCATTGTGTAGATGTACCACTGTGTTTTAATCACTCATCTGCTGATGGGCACTTACGTTGTTTCCAAATCTTAGCTATTGTAAATTGTGATGCTAGGAACATAGGGGTGCATATGTCCTCTCTAATTAACGTTTCTGATTTCTTGAGATATATTCCTAGAAGTGTAACTATTGGGTCAAATAGGAGTTACAATTTTCATTTCTTGAGGAAACACCATAATGTTTTCCACAGTGGCTACACCAGTCTGCATTCCCACGAGCAGTGCAGAAGGGTTCCTTTTTCTCTACATCCTCACCAGCCCTTGTTTTTGTCAATTTGTTGATATATCTCTTCTGACAGGTGTGAGATGGTATCTCATTATTGTTTTGATTTACATCTCTTGGATAATTAGTGACTTTGAGCATGTTTTCATATGTCTCTTGGCCTTCTGTATGTCCACTTTCAAAAAGTATCTAAGTCCTTTGATCATTTTTAGATTGGATTATTTATCTTCCTTTTGTTAAGACGTATGAGTTCCCTGTAAATTTTGGAGATTAGGCCCTTATCACATATAACATTGGCAAATATGTTCTCCCATGCAGTGGGCTTTCTTGTTGTTTTATAGATGGTTTCTGTTGCTATGCAGAATCTTTTCTGGTTCCACCACCTCCACCATTATTATCTTGTGCTGGCCCAAGGTATTAAAATAAGGGATCAGTCAACAACATTGGCCAGGGACTAACAACTCCATTCACCTTGAGGGGCTGTGCTCCAACTAATCCGTTCCAATACAACTTCATGGCTTTTCTATATCTACAGGGTCACTTCCACTTGAATATATTGGAGTAGGATAAAGTGCCATCTACATTTGCTTCCAGGATTGCCAAATACCTATGCTTATTGCCTCAATGCTGCAAGTTGAGAAGAGGATGTTCTGTGTGTTTGTATTTTAAGTGAAAAGGAAATATATATGCTGTTTGCTGTCATGACAGTGAGAGAGTTTTGATGACATAAATGTCTCCAGAAAGATGAGTAAATTGGCCCTTTCAGAGAGCAGGGCTGCCAAGAAACTGAGGGAGAGGGGGTGGTGTCAGCTTCAGGGAAACACTGTCTGGCCTATAAATTAAGCAAATCACTTTCCCTTAAAACTTTACTTTAGAAATTGATTTTTATATTAAGATGGACAGATGGATAGAACATTCAAGTAATATGCTTCACCTTTATCTCCTTTGGTGCAAATTAACCCCCTATTTAAAGGACCTGGGTGCCACTGAAAATGAATTTAATAAATTATTTGAAAGTTTATAATACCTGATTTGAATCAGATCATTGTGTTTTTTCTACTGTAAGCATCAAAGTACTTAAAATTGTTTGGGGGGAGATGGGAGTAGGAAGACGATTTATTTGTTAGAGAAAAAGTATGTCATTTTCAAAACAATAGAAAAATCTTTATAGTGTTAAGCACCAAAATTTCATTTCACACTCACAAGACCAAAACCAAACTCAGGATCTTCTGTCCTCATATCAGTTTTCTTGTTATCTTGGACAACTTAATCAGCATCCAACAGTTTAGAAATCATTCATTCATTCACAAATATTTATTGAGCATCTACAAAGTGCCAGACAGCAATAGAAAATAAGCAGACTAAGTCTTCCTCATTGAGCTGACATAAGAGATAGACATTAAGCAAATGAGTATGGGCAATATTGTCATATATATTGCAATAAAGAAATATAAAGCAGGGTAATGGAATAGACAGCAACAGAAGCTTTCAGTTAACATGGATGAAAATGGAGTTCCTCTCTGAAAAAGTAACTTTTGACTAGGGACCTGTATGGCTGAAACATTGATACCACATGGACATTTGGGGCAGAGCATTCCAGACAGAAAGAAAAAACAACAAAGATAAAGGCCCTTGGATAAGGAGGCTACTTTTACAGAGACTAGTGTGGCTGGCCCACAGGAAGCTTGGATGGTAGGAAGGAGGTCAGCTAGGCAGCCAGGGGCTCAGACTTGTAGCGTTTTATAGACCATGGTAAAGATGAATTTAATTCTAACTGTCATTGGAAGCTATTGGAGGGTTTTGAGCAGAAGAATGACATGATCTGCTTTGTATTTCAAAAGCATTCCAACCAACAGGAATTTAAATCCCTTTTAATTATCTCCCATTTATATCTCTCATCTTTGGTTCACAAATTCAGTTGTTTCTTCTTCATGTATTCATTGTTTTGACTCCAAACCCATCCTAGATCATACCTGCACTTCCTTATACATGCACCATCACAAGAAGACTTTTAGTTAGTATCCCCAGTTTCTCCAAGGTCCAATAAATCCAAGTGCAAAATTGATCTTCCCAAAATACCAACCAGTTCATGATATTTTCCTGTTTTAGAATAGGAAGTAACTTAGACCCTACTGGCCATAGGTTAAAGTTCAAATTTCTCATCCTGTAGTAGAGAATTTAACAATATGGCCTCAACATTAAAGCCACAAAAAGGAAAGAAAAATCCACAAATGAACACACTAAAAACCAGCTAATCTCCATATCTACTTCTAAACATGCCTGACTCATCCTTGATCCTTGGCCAAAACCTTCCTTAAATGGGATTGGTTCTCCTTTTATATCAGCCATTTATATCATATATGATTTGTCTTTTGGGCTTAATTCAAAATATATCCTCTTCTCTGAGGTTCTTCTGAACGACTAATTCAAAATGTCTGCAGTGCACACATCTAGTATAACCCATTTTTGCATATATTTTCATATCCTACCTTGAAAGACAATGCACTTGCTTCATATAATTACACTAGAGGCCCAGTGCATGAAATTCACTGGGGGGTGTCCCTCAGTCCAGCCTGCACCCTCTCCAATCTGGAACCCCACAGGGATCAGACCTAAACCAGCAGTTGGACATCCCTCTCACAATCCAGGACTACTGGCTCCTAATCACTCGCCTGCCTGCCTTGCTGCCTGATTGCCCCTAACCATTTTTGCCTGCCAGCCTGATCACCGCCTAACCACTCCCCTGTTGGCTTGATTAATATCTAACTGCTCCCCTGCCAGGCTGATCACCTATCCTCCCCTGCTGGCCTGACCTCACCCCCAATTGCCCGCCCCTGCTGACCTGATCTCACTGGCAACTCTCCTCTCTTGCTGGCCTGGTCTCTCCCAAATTCCCTCCCCTGGCAGCCTGGTTGCCCCCAACTGCCCAATCCTGCAGGCCTGATCTCGCCCCCAACTTCCCTTCTCTGCTGGTCAATTTGGTTCTGATTGGTCAGTTTCTATGCCAGTCAGTGTCAAAAGCTCCACCTCCTAGGCAGCCATTGACTCCTCACAGTTGACCCAGATTTGGCTCTGGATGGTCAGTTTCTATGACAGTCAGTGTCAAAAGCTCTGCCTTCTAGGCAGCCATTGGCTCCTCACACTTCACCCAGATTTGGTTCTGATTGGTCCATTCCTATGCCAGTCAGATCTCTGGGCCTATCACCAGGGCCTAATCAGAAAGGCTGGTGGAGGCCTGGAGAGAAATGGAGGTGCAGCTGCTGGCCAGGCCCAGAGAGAAAGAGAGAGGCAAGTTCTGATCAACAGCTGCCACAGAGGCTACAGATAAGACCCTGCTTCTCTCTTCAGGCCTCTCTCCAGGCCTGATTTGCAGCCCCCTCAGCAGTCAGTGCTGGGTCACCACGGTAACCCAGCGCTGACAGCAGGACTGACTTCCGATTGGTTGAACCTCCTAGGCATGAGGGATCCAGGGTTTTTATATTAGGACTAGAGGCCTGGTGCACAAAATTCATGCACAGGAGGGGTCCCTCCGCCTGGTCTGCATCATCTCCAATCTGGGACCCCTCTCATAATCTGGAACAGCTGGCTCCTAATCGCTCACTCTGCCTGCATGTCTGCTGCCTCTAACTGCTTCCCTGTCTGCCTGACCACCCTTAACCACCTCTGTCTGATCGCCCCTAACCTCTCTGTCTGCCTACCTGATCACCTCTAAGCTCCTCTGTCTGCTGGCCTGATCACTCCTAACTTCTCCCCTGCCTGCCTGATCACTCCTAACTGCATCTGCCTGCCAGCCTGATTGCCCCAACTGCCCTCCCCTGACGGCCTGGTCACCCCTAAGTGCCCTCCCCTGCCAGCCTGATCGCCCATAATGGGCTCTGCCTCGGCCCTCACCACTGTGGCTTTGTCCAGAAGGACATCTGGATGGATGTCTGAAAGATGTCCGGTCTAATTAGTATATTACCCATTTATTAATATAGATAACCTATATGCCCCTAAAAAGTTATATTAGTTTACATTCTTTAAATTATACAGTACATATTCAACCTCTTTTACCCTGTTTTTTTCCCCCTAAATATATCTTATTGATTTTTTTTTAACAGAGAGGAAGGGAGAGGCATAGAGAATTAGGAACATCAACGATAGAGAAACATCAATCAGCTGCCTCCTGCATATCCCCAACCGAGGATGTGACCGCAACCAAGGTACATGTCCTTGACTGGAACTGAACCTGGGACCCTTCAATCTGCAGGCCGATGCTCTATCCACTGAGCCAAACCAGTTAGGGCCCTCCCACTTTTTTTTAAAAGATAATTCACATTTGTAGATATGGCATTAGTTCATTTTCCCATTGATGTTTAGAGAGAGTGGAAGGGAGAGGGATAGAGAGAGAGAAACATCAATGTGAGAAACATCCCCTCAGTTGCCTTCCTTAGGAGCCCCAACCAGGGATCCAACTTGAAACCCAGGCATGTACCCTGACCTAGAATCGAACCTGCAACCTTTCTGTGCACAGGACCATGCTCACACTCAACCAACCTATCCACTTCAGCCTGGCCATTATACAATTTCTGGAATTTTATTTCAATTAATTATTGCAATATCTGTGGGTTAGGTAATAGTCACATTTTGCTGATGAGAAAAAAAAAATCAACCTCTTCATTTTGAGACATTATTCTTCACTCACACTCATTGCCACGTTTTCCTGCCAGCCCTAGAAAGGCTCTTGACGGCGGTTTCACTGGGTATCCATAGTCGGAAGCATTCTCCTCACCATTACCCGTCCCAAGGCCTCCTCTGCCCTGGCGCTGAGGCTGCCCTGGAGGATGCTGAGGCTAGATAACACAAGACAACCACAGGATTTGGACCACTGGAGCCATCAAACCCACCTCTCCTCTCTCAGCCTTTCTATGCCGCGCTGGAGATAGGCCAAGGTTTGCGACGCTAGCACTTTAGACACAGTAAGTGCTGCAGTTTTCCCCTCTCCAGAGGAGCTGTTGCCACCTGGAGGTTATATGGCTGCCCTGGAAGTCCTCAGCATGCCTCCCGTCAGGGCAAACATGGTGGTGGATTTGGTGATGGAACTGCTATTTTTAGATACTTTTAAACACCCCAGCACTGAGGTAAGTCTTCCTTCTTGATTCTGACTCTGCTTCTCAACTATGGGACAGGTACAAAAAATCGTTAGGCATGCCTCGCCTTTCCCTCCTGCCAGTGGCCTTAAATTCCACACGAACACACCCCTCCCCCCAGCTGGGTGTGGGCATCACGTCTGCGGGAGGCATAGGTAGCCAGGACATTTCTCTGCATTATCTTAGGCTCCTGTGTCTTTGGTTGAGTTGGCTGTTCTGCTTGCTTTGTTCCCCTGCCCCTTTATCCCTGTCAACTTTGGGCCTTGAAAATATCTTGGTTCTTGGTTCAGGTGGTGTTTGGGAGGGTCTCAGGCTGCCTGTGTTTGACAGCAGTTCTAGAGACCAAGCAGGTCACGATGGCTTTGTGATTCCTAAATCCCTCCTCCCAGGTCCTTTTTCTAACGGGAGTTAGGTTGCTCAGGTGTGATACTCATTCAGTTTAGGATTCACCCATTAGGACATGACACATTTGCATGGGACAGCTTTTGCATGGAGGATGCCTGCGAGGAAGGGAATCAGCAGTGAAAGAAACCAACAGCAGACCAGGAACCGCACTCACTCCCCGCATGTCTCCCCACTGCACTCCTTAAATGTCTCCCTTGGTGGCCAACCGGGGCATGTGGGAGGCTTGGAAGGCAAGCCTCCAGCCTGTTTGGTGGGCTCTGTGGCTCCGGTGGCTGCCGCCATCTTTATGGCTATGGGTGCCTCCATCTTTGTGGCTATGGGCACCACCATCTTTGTAGCAGAGTGATGGTTAATTTGCATATTACCCTTTTATTAGATAGGATAGGATGCTGTCTTCACAATAAAGCCATAAGCTCCTGGGTCTTACTACTTCCAACTTAATGGCTTACACACATTTATCATTAATTCTATGTTTAAGGAATATTTAGAATCATAAATGAAAGTTAGAGCTTTTCATTTCTGGTCCCTCAATTTATGAGTAAAAAGTTCAAGACCCAGAGATGTGAAGGGCTTTGCCCAGGGTCACAGCTATTTACTGGCAGAAACAGAACTCACACACAGGTGCCCTAACTCTTTCAAAAACACCATGATGACTGGATCAAAGCATAAATTCCACTATTGTCTCACTATTACCACCTTCCCACTATTATGTCTGCAAATTTTTATTATTTTTAAACAATCTTTGTTTATAAATCATACTATTGCTGTGAAGTAATCAGATGACCTTCACCAATTACAAAAACATAATTATTATTCTCAGTGACAAATAAGAAAAACCAGTTCTGGATGGCTTCAGCAAAAGGAAACTCATTAGAAAAATATTAGAGGCTGGCAGAATTGATGGGAAATTTGAGAATGCTGAATATTAATTGATCATAGTAGTTTGGGTCGATTTCTGGGTTCTCTATTCTATTCCATTGGTCTATTTGTCTGTTCTTGTGCCAGCACCAGGCTGTTTTGAGAACAGTGGCTTTGTAATACAACTTGATATCTGATACTGAGATCCCACCTACTTTGTTCTTCTTTCTCAGGATCGCTGCAGCTATTTGGGGTCTTTTTCTTTTTTTATCTTAGATGAATTTTTGGAGAGTTTGTTCTAAATCTGTGAAATATGCCATTGGTATTTTAACGGGGAGTGCATTAAATCTATAGATTTGCTTTGGGCAATATGGACATTTTGATGATGTTGATTCTATCAATCTATGAACATGGTATGTTCTTCCATCTGTTTATGTCTTCCTCTATCTCTTTTTTCAGTGTCCTACAGTTTTCTGCATATAGGTCTTTCACCTCCTTAGTTAAGTTTATTCCTAGGTATCTTAACTTTTTTGGTGTGATGGTAAATGGGATTGCTTTTTTAGTCTCTCTTTCTGTAAGTTCATTATTGGTGTATAGAAATGCCATAGATTTCTTGGCGTTAATTTTGTATTCTGCTACATTTCCAAATTTATGTATTAAGTCTAATAATTTTTTTGATGGAGGCTTTAGGGTTTTCTGTGTATAGTATCATATCATCTGCGAATAAGGACAGTTCTATTTCTTCTTTTCCAGTTTCAAAGCCTTTTGTTTCTTCTTCTCATCTGATCACAATGGCTAGTATTTCCAGTACTATGTCAAACAGGAGTGGTGAGAGTGGACATCCCTGTCTTGTTCTTGTCCTTAGGGGAAATGGTTTTAGTTTTTTTCCATTGAGTATGATGTTGGCTGTGAGTTTGTCATATATGGCTTTTATTATGTTGAGGTAAGTTTCTTCTATTCCTACCTTGCTTAGGTTTTTTTATAAAGAAAGGATGTTGGATTTTGTCTAATGCTTTTTCTGCATCAATTGATATAACTATGTGATTTTTAACTTTCAATTTGTTTATGTGATGTACCACATTTATTGATTTGTGGATATTGTACCATCCTTGCATCCCCGGGGATAAATCTTACTTGGTCATGGTGTATGATCTTTCTGATGTACTGCTGGATCTGATTTGCTAGAATTTTGTTGAGGATTTTGGCATTTATTCTCATGAGGGATACTGGTTTGTAATTCCCTTTCATTGTGTTGTCTTTGTCTAGTGAAAAGCACAGGAATTCCTGAGAGCTGGGCAGCAGGCTACACAGTTGATAACAGCACAAGTGAGTCTGAGCATCATAGCCTCACTATGATGAATGAATGACCTCAACTTCTTCTTCTATCCATTGCCACAGATTCAGGATTTAAAATGCCTCCCCCCCGACACGCACACATACACACATACACACATGACCCACAGAGTGGCAGATTGGTCCAATGTAGGTAACCAGGAAATGGTGAGAAGAAAAGTCTGTAAACTCCAGCCTCCACAGTATAAAGCAGGAACAAGAAACAACACTTTCACCCAGATCACGCATGATCCAAAATCAGTTGTATACTATCATGAAGGGGGAATGATCAGAAGTCAACATATCTCAAGTGTCTACTACACCTACCATCTCTACAGAGATCAGGGAAAATGTTAGTTCTTCAATTCCATTTTGGCTTAGAATGAAGGAATAGAGTAGGGACAGGGTGAGAAAATGGAGGAATGAGACAAGCCTGGATATTCAGCTGCCTTGCAAGGAGGCCTACCACTTGATTGAAATGGGTCAGCATCATTTCATCTATCCACTAAGAAAAAAAGATATTAAAATCAACATCTTCTCAAGAGGTATGTTTTAACTGCAGCTACTATGCAGTTCTATGTTTATTTCTTAGCCCCTGAGTGCTATCAGCTCAGTTATTATGAATATGATAAAAAATATTCTTTTGCCTACATTTTATCAGGGATGTGACATACATTATCTCATTTATTCTTGAGGGGGGGAAACATAAATTTGGTATTATTCTCCCACTTTAAGGTA